>JAHHFK020001825.1:285000-449786 GCA_024533555.2 Aedes koreicus
ACCTTCAAGGAGCGTCTGAGTGTCCAAGGGAAGGAAGGGAGTGGTCGTAAAAGCAGGGCTTGGAAATCATTCATGACCCACTGAACAATAGTGTGTCAGACTGCCACCAGTTCGTGAACATAGAATCGCAAATTCGTTCAGATTCAGTAACCGTAACAGAACCTGAATATTCGGTGGTTGTTGCACTGTCTGAATGCTCGAAGCAATGATCCATACTTGTCCATTGTACACACTGATCGATCACGATCGCTGAGCACCGGCTGCAATGATTATACACAGCTTTGAATCGCCCGTGCCTTTGTTCTACCAAGAGAGGAACGGAGCACACAACGGAGCAAGCAAAGAACGAGGCACAATTTACGACCGATGCGGCATACTGAGATTAATTTATGGTCAAAACATTTTTTTTTATTTTTTTGAGAGAGTGTTTTTGGGATTTACTGTAGGATTGAAGCCAATTAAGTTACGTTTTTAGCGAACAGGGGATTATGAAAAGTGTGGCAAGCAATACCAAATAATAAGAACTAAAATACGTGTCAAGGGAGAAGGGAGGTTTTTCAGCATTTCCTAAAGTTGTTGTGATGTGATGTGCTATTCAATTAAGAGACTATTCTACAATGATCAAAAAATGATTGATCTAATTGGATGAATGTATATACATGCTCGCTTGAATCTATTTTACCATACATATTACTGTAGCATATTTTGACCATTTTTAGTGCCATTGTGCGGCGAATAAGGGAGAGATGTAAGGAATATGAGACAGGCTTTCCCCATACATCGCGAGTACAGGACGGTTGAAAAAATTCTCGATCGGTGATATTTCCGCAGCTTATAGTACAATAATTTTAAAATGAAGACATATTGGTTACAGGCAGAATGACACCTGACAAACACTTAGTCATTAACAAATACTGTACTGCAAGTTTAAGTACCATCAATGTCCATAAATACGTAACAGTCCCATTATCATAGGGAATAACGCAATTTTGTTAGTTTATGCTTTTGTTGGTAGTTAAGGATACATTTCGATGATATTTCTTATTTTTTTAGAAGCGTAGAAGTTTATGCTTTTTTATTACGTATTCAGTTAAATCCTATATTAATTTTGAATCGACTTAAGTACATTAAATACAATAGTCGAATTACCATTTGGATGAGAAAATCTTCAACAGTAATTCAGTGGAATTTATTAGTTACTTGTTTTATTTACTTTAACGCGTTTCAACTGACGGACTACTTTGATGAAGTCTCAAAATATATAAATAAAAATCTTTAACAACAATAGTCAGCCTGACATAAGAAAAGGCCCCAACAACTTCTGTGAAGACATTGCTAAGGAGGATTTGCGGTAATTACTAATATCGTTTTATACAGGCAAGTTCGTCTTTCTACTATGCCTCAATTTTTTTTCACTTTATTTCATATATAGTGGAAAACCAAAAACAGGTTAAATGGGTCAACATAATGTTAATCAACTTGTTGACTACACAGCTTTTTCGGTTCTATGTAACATTATTTTATAATCTAAATTTAAATATTTAAGAGTGTAATTGAAATGAATAAAAAAGGCGATGTAGCGAAATATCGTCAGATGAGCCGTTATTACGAAAAACAGGATCGCTCTTAGGTCGTGCGCATTTATTTCCCTATCGGAGCAAAAACGGACGGTCTTGCCGTCGTCGATCGATTAAGTCTGAACTACTACTGCGGTTCATCCCAATCTTGTGTCGACTCGGCTCGCCAACCAACTGTAGCACCAGAATCATTGGACTTCGTCGACAGGAATGCTATGAAAGCTGAACGTCTAGTTAATTAATTTGAATTTTTGAGCGCCCACCTAGAATCCACGTAACCCAAACAAGACAAATCTTTTAATGTCTCATATTAACCATTTACTGCTGTTAAATAAGTTACCTGCTTAGCCCCTTCCAAACGATGATGTGATCCATTAACCTCGAGTTAACCACGAGTAATCGGAACCCCACTTTTACTAAAATCAATAATAAAACATTGTTAATAACAATATTGAATATCGGCTCCGCAAAGTGTTACACACGCCTGAGCCTAACAAATAAACGAACTGATTAAAAAAAACATTTACTGCTATGCTGCGAAAAAATAAAGTTATTTTACAGCGCACATTTCAAATAATCTGTTTTTTTTTTCATGAGTTATATTCGCCGGCTGTAACAACCGGTGAACCATCATATTCAGAATCAGCAACGTACACAGAATGTGAATGGATCAGTTTTTGTATACCAAATGAAACTAGTGGGCCCCGACTCATGCATAATCGTTGTGTACGCTGAGCCAAACTTTTATCGTCTCCTTTTGTGTCGTGATCCGTATCGTTCGGTGAAGCGCATTTGCCAGTGTAGTAAATGACGCCTGTATGTTCGCAAGGCAAACAAAGCATGCGATTAATTCAGTGACACCAAAAATCGGAAAGCCCTGCCCATGTAACATTGCCAAAACCATCCAACTTTATTAAGTTTTATTAAAGTTTTATGAAAGCCACTAGAAATCAATTCGGCTTTATTATGGCAGCAAGAGATGCCAATAGGTTTCAAATTTTAGTCAGGTTTATAAGAACCTACACAGCTTCTTTAGAACGATCTTAAAACCTTGACTTCTAAAATTCCTTTTACTCCTATCAAAGGTTTTATTTTGACTTTATTAACTCATAAAATGCTGTTTTGAAATGCCGTTTTAGGACTCATTCATATTATCTTATTATGGTCAGTTGAAAAAGCATTTTAAAACCATTTTGCCTCCAGTAAATGCATTAAACGGCTAACTGGCATTGAGGAAAGCTACCAAGCGACCAGATAGTTTTATAGTAGCCATTGCTAAGATAAATTGGCTTTTTGGCAAAACTGTGATTTCTTGCAATCGCCATGTTGAAATATATGAAATAATTGAAATGTGAAAAAATAAATACACCAAATTTTAAATGTAATACAATTGAACTGTAGATCTGAGACAAACTTCGGTATTCGTTTAGATAACCTTATTGAATTCCATCAATTTTCAGGAGTTTCATGATTAATTTACGGAATATATTTCTTTCAATTTTGTTTTTGTTGTTGTAAACTCGCATAATTTCCAAGGCGCATTAATTTTCAGCTCTTATCGTGCCAATATTCACCATAAAATTAAATGCGCATATGATTTGGAGCATGATACGCTATAAAAAAAACTCAATTTGTTTTATATATTTTGCTATCAATCATAATTTCCCGCAACAGAAGAACTTTTTTCTGAGCCATTATTTGCTGTTGAATGAATCAGAAGAGCAACAAAGCAAAACAACAAAATCCAACCACGATATCGCCAGGAAGTTTGACAGCTGTGGCCATTCAGCCCTATGCTGGTTTTGATGGCGGCCAATAGGTTTTATGATGGTTCTCCGGGAAGTGGTCATAACATCTTTCACTAGAACATTTTCAAAATCTTTATGGTCTTAGAAAGGTTTTATTAATTTGTTTTCACAACCGTCTATAGAGTGGGCCACTTTGTACACATTTCGGCTTTAAAGATGCATAGAGGAGGTGTTGGTGGACAAAACAGTTTTGAATGTAGTGTCATCAACTGTGCCGGGAGGAGTGCTATACGGCTAGAATAGAACTGAAATTGTTACTTGGAGCGGAAGTCGCGTCCACTGGTTTCGGAGCTGCAGGCCATGACGCTGCGGCAGCGGCTGAATAAGATGGTCAACTCGATTTTCCCGGCGAACCGCGACGTGGCGGTGATGATGGACGACGAGACCTATCTCACCCTGGATGGCAACGGCTGGCAGGGCACTTCGTATTTTACTTCCCCACGAAGGAAGTGAGCTCCGAGGTGAAGTTCATTTCACACATCAAGTTCCCCAAGAAGGCGCTGCTGTGGCTGACAATCAGCCAGAAGGGGATGTCAAAGGCGCTCCTCTTTCGCTCAGGACTACTCGAAGCGATGGTTGAAGCAGATGGAGAGGCTGAATATTGATGTGGTACCCAATTCGGCGAACCCGCCCAACGTCCTCCAGCTGCGTCCCATTGAGAATTTGTGGGCCAATCTGAAGCGTAAGATCTACTCCAACAATTTTGTCGCGAAAATTGAGGAGGAATTGGTAAATAAAACGAAGAAAGAACTCAAAAACATGCCTACACGCATGTTTTCGTCCGCCATGGCGAATGTTCCGGTTAACTGCTGGAAGGCCGCTCGCAAGGGCGTAGAATTTTTTTGTAAGTAAGCTTAAATAATTACCTTCCCTGGAAAACTTATCAAAAACAACTATCTGTCTTAGCTTTTTTTATCACCATCCGAAAAAAGTCCATTTTTTTAATGCAAACGCTATTGAGATTTCTGTTGAGGTTTTTTTTATAAATTATTGTTTGAAATAATATTTGATCGAATACCACTCAAAAAATAAGGCGACAAGGTAAATTAAACCAGCCAGTTTGGTATAATAAACAAATAAAACATTTGAAAAATCGGAAGCAGAAAACTCACAAAATATACAAAACAGATGGTAACTGCAGTAACCTAGCAAACTACTTGAATATTTGCGATGAACTGAATCTAACCATAAAAAATGCAGTTGATGAGCACAATTCAAAAACTGAACTTGAAATTAAGTCTTGTCCAAAAAAATCTTTCAATTATGTTAAAACTAAATTGAAATCTGACATTTTCCCATCTAGAATGCATCTTAACTCAAATGTTGGTAATAACGTGGAAGAAATTTGCAATCTATTTGCAACATTCTTTCAAGAAATATATACCACATTTGCTGAAGACGATCGCGATAGTGAATATTTCGATTTTTTCCCAGGATTTTGAAGGGACATTGGAGTAAGTCTAGTCGAATTGCAGGACATCTTGCAAGGTTTGAAAAATTTAGACGTTTCTAAAGGTTCCGGCCCTGATGGAATACCATCATGCTGGTCTATCATGATCATGCTCTCAAACATGTAAATTACTCTAGTAACACATTTACGTGAGAAACAACTTGATTGTCACTGAAATAAGTTAAATAAAAGTAACCTCAATTAATTAGCAAAAATCGTGTTGCTGGAGTAGTTCATGAATACGTGATTTAATTTACAGTGTACTTTCATTTGCTCTCAAAATCATGCGTGCCGTTCACGGATTCGGATACTGTTTTTTTCTTCGTGACTCTTATGGGTCTTGAACGCGCCTTTTAATGGAAAGATTTTCAATTTTTAATGGATGATTTCCTTAATTTTATAGGTGCAAACTTAAGGCTATCTATACTCAATCGTCGATATTTTTATCTCTTGACTTTTCGTCCTGCACCAATTTGTCTTCTAACATTTTGATCTTCAATCTCTAACTATTTTTCCATTTGTCCTCAAATCCTCAGTAATGAATAATTACTTCACATCTCAGATTAAATTTCACGACTCCTTTACAAAACAACCTGCTTCCCATAGTGCCGAGAAAAGTTCACCATGTGAGAAAGCCCTTCATGCACAGTAGCACTTGGACAGGGCAATCGGCAACACCACCGGGCTCCGGAGGCACCCCACCCTGGGTCAGTTTGGCGAGGAAGGCTGGGGTAAGCATTTTAAAACCTGACTGGCGAAAATGAGCTCTGCTGCTTGAAATGCCATTGCAGTACACACTTCATATAAACAAAGTGACGGTCGGCAAAGCAGCAGTCCAGCAGTCAGCGTCGTCGTCATCGTCGTTTGGGTTGTACAAAAGTTTGACAGAATCATAAAATATCTGAATATACATTTCACGTATTATCATAATTATATTTTAATAACATAATTTATGTCATACAGTATACAGTGTTCTGTTGTTCAAAATTTATTATTTTCCACTTTTCTGTTTTCTGCACAACATGTACACATGAAAGCAAGTCGAGTGGTGGTGGAGCTGACTTTTTCCTCCCACGCTCCCTCCATCCCCAGCCGATGTGATCCATCCTCTTAGCTTGAGTTGCAATTCATACATGTGAGTTTCACCTTCCAGCTCCCCTCTTGCCTCGAGGCTCACACATGCAGGGAATGTGAGTGTGCAACGATTGCTGAGCGGCACTGCTGTTGCTGCTGCTGATGATGATTATGACGATGGTGGCGGAAAATATGCGCTGGGCCGCTATATTTCTTTCACCGATTTGAATATTCACTTCCACACTTTTGCCACCTTGTTGTTTTCGATAAATTTATCCGACGTTCGCATGCAATTGATCCCCGTTCCCCCTGCCCTCCGTTTTCACATGGTGGGTGCTTTCCGACGGATGGCCGCATATGGGGCTAGAGAAGAGAGTGCAAGAGCGTGCGGGAAACGAACTCACAGACTGTAACAGATTCTAAAGAGGAACTGACAGGCCAACAGTTTACACTATCGATTGCGCAGATTTCGGAAGTTGATAAGCTAGAGAAACATAATAAACTGCATTATTTGCATTCGCATTTAATGATAATTTGCTGAAGGTACTCGAAAAAGATTCTTGAAACGGGGAAACTCGTGACCGCAGGAGAAGGGGAGCTTTGGACACGATCATGGTTTGTGAAGAAATTTGATATTTTCATTTGATTAACTGAATGTTGAATGAGAACACAAACTGTGAATAGAATGGAACTTTTTCATAATTTTCGTAAATATTTTTTCAACGTGGAAGAACTCGATATAAATTATTTTGTATGAAAAATGATCAGAAGAACATCTAATCCCTGTCGCATGGTTTCCCTCAAAAAGGCTACAAAATCGATTTGACCTCTTTCCGAGCAACCAATTCAAGACGTACGACCCAAGTGAGTAATTCAATACAGCCGGCAATTCATAGCCACTGCCTCTATGGTGTATTAAATAAATTTTGATCGGTTTCTTCGGCACTTGCTTCGGAACTTTTCTTCGGAAGAACATCCAGACCTTCTTTGCATGTAAAGCAGGAAACGAAACAAAACGACTCCCACCTTCTCGCCATAGTCTCCATTGGAGCCCGGTGACATTCTATCCTCACGTTCTCCCCAAACCTAATAATTTTCAGTACTTCCTGGTAAGAAAAATCATTCCTCCATGGTCCAATTTTATGCTTCCTTTTGCTTCGGTTTCGTCCTCGGGTGCCAGAGTCTGTTTCAGAGTGGGAAACAATTTTGAAGGATTTGCTTCCAACATAAACGACCTAGGTGGGTGGTAGAAATGATGTCGCGCTTGTATCAGAATTTTATTTGTCTGTCGAGCCGGTGGGATTTCACAGCCGCCGGAGAAAAAGGGTCGAGATTTTCCGCTGATCAATCGTTCACGTGAACAGGAATATTTTATGATTTGACATGTCTGGCGGTTCGACAACAAAGATTGACGATTGTTAAAGACAACCAACATGACAGCGTAATATTTTAATGAGAAAAGGGTTCCTTCCCTCGCGAGACGTAATCAGAAATCACGAAAATGAGAAGAACAAAATAAAGTGTAAATAAATTTCCTCGGCAGCACCTTATCCCACATTGGTTCTGTGGCACATGGCATTGGTGTTACTGAAATTGATTTCCTCCCATACGAGAGCCCTCAGCTCGGAAGATATCTGATGCAGGATAAACGTCTCCACGTCTGCCCACCCACAGCCGAAACCAGCTGCAACCAACCAGCTCCTCTTTTGGCCCCAAATGGAAAGGAAAAGTGAAAACGAAATTGTTTCACTGCCAAGGAAAGTCGAAACCATACCCGAAGTCAGAGCCCGGAAAGAAGTGGGTTTTGTGCAATGCCAAGAGTGGGAATTTCCATGCAAATGAGACAGATTGTGTAAATATATGAAGTTGGGTTTCGGGTATTGGAAGTTTTTTTTTTCTCTTCTTCTATGGAATTTCATTGAAAGAAGAAGCGCCAGTCGAGGAGCGAAGTTGTTTCATTTAGAGCACATCATCATCATCATCATCATACTTGCCGTCGTTGTCGTGGTCGCTGCTGTTAGAGGCTCCTTGAAGGAAGGAACAGTTTTTTCACTCTTCATTGGTATTCACATACTGCTTATAATAACTAAATACAATAAATAAAAATATGGTTAACTCTTCTATCATCCTCGAGACACGAGAATAGCACCGCAAGCGACGTGAAAAGCGACTAGAACACTGTAATTTCAGAAGCTCAACAACAACATAGGAAACAGTTCAAAATTGAGGAAATTTTACATGTTCAAGACAAGACCACGGTTTGGGTCATGTTGATGAATTGGAATTAAAGACCTTCCTTTGTTTATAACTGTTTATTGCAAAGGTTAAAATTGATGAAATTTTAGGTAAAACTAGTTCAAAGTGTAATGTTTATATGTGTCACAATTTGTCAAATGGTAAAAGAGATGGCTTTCAAGCAAGAAGTGCTTCGACAAAAAAACATGGGCGCGGTCGTGAAAATCCAGGTCAGTCACACAGGTGGATTGCGAAACATTTGGGAATCGACAATTTGACCGTGTCCCAAGTGGCAAAATCGGTCAAGGAGATCCAGATGACCCAGCGGCGAGCTGGCAGCGGAAGAAAAGCGAAAACGACCGACCTTATGAACGCAAGGAAGGTGAGGGATTACTTCAAGCACAATATGAACCGTTCGATTCATGACTTGGCCAAGAAGGTCAATTCTTTCATCAGGTCCGTCAGCAGACATGAAGCGGGCTAGACTTCATGTCTTCAAGGTAAGGAAGGCATCTGAGCGAGCCGATAAACAGAATATGGTGGTCAAATCCCGCAGTTATACTGCGAGCGGATCCCCGGCCGAGAGTTTTTTGTTGGCAAGTCCCGCCTGTATGTTCCGGAAAAGTTCCGGAAGAAGAAGGTCGACAAATTTGCCAAGAAGTACTTTGTGTGGCAAGTAATCTGTGGGTTTGGTAAATTTAGCAAGTCGTACATACCGACCGGCACCATCATCGGCCAAATATATAAAGAAGAATGCCTTCAGAAGCGCCTGCTGCCCTTCCTCCGGTTCCACGAAGGTGACACTCTGTTCTGGCAGTCATGCCATAACGCGAAACCAGTGATGGAGTGCTACGAGGCCAACGATGTCGTTTTTGTGCCAAAGGAGGCAAATCCGTCGAACTTGCCAGAACTTCGCCCAATAGAAAAATTCGGGGCGATTATGAAGGGCAAGTTTCGGAAAACAGGCAAGGTCTTCAAAAACGACAAGGATTTGTTGAAAGAGTGGATGAAAGTGTGTAAGAAATACCCAAGCAACCAAAAGTTCTGATAAAAGGGTGTTTTTGGCTTAACCAGCGAATCGAAGGATTATGATGAGAATTCTATTCAGCTTACTTTTTAAGCAATTAACCGAACTGTCTAGTTCGCATTTAATGATTAAGCTTCTAGCAGCATTCTTATAAACTTCTAAAGAAAACTTTGAAGTTCACAGAAGGTTCGTTCAAGAGGTTGTAGAGAATGCTATTCAGCTTAAAAAGTACGTCAAACGAACTCAACAAAACAAAAAAAAAGACATATGTGTTCGACATTTTTGTTCTTGTTTTTGTTCTAATCCTGCCGCAAATTTAATTGTAGAGTGCTGTGTGTAATGAAATGATGATTGAGTTCAATTTGATGATATTTTCTTAGTTAAATTAAATTTTTCATAAATACTTACTAGCTAGTCTCGAACTCGAGTCCTCCTCTTTAAAACCGGGATACTTACCACTGTGCCATATGGACTGGGTGGTTTATGTTATGATTTTAAACGAAGCGTTGATTCCATGCATTAGTACTTTTTTTCCCTATATCGTTTTGATTAATTTAGAATCACGCTATGTGACGACTCCTCAGTTTGAGTGTTTGGGAATACAGCCATTTAATTCAAATAAGTAGCCAAAATAAAATTACCCTATAAGGTCAGTACAATTACTTACAATTAAAATTCTTAGATAATAAAGTCTATTCTAGCGAAAATTTTACCAGTAAAAAGACAAAAAAATAAATGGTTTTTGTTTGAAACTGTTCGAGAAAAACAACCCTGCATTTCTATTGTAAAATCGTCATCAACAATAGATTTTATGGTGGAAAACAATAATTTTAAATGTTACCTTATCGTTGAGAACAATATAGCCTATAGTATCTATCATTCTTTTATATGTTGTTTTACAATAGATTCAATCGTAGTTTTAATCTGATTTCAATTAAGGTTAATCACCAATATTAGATTTATGGATTCGTGTGATAAATTAGTTTTGTGGGCCCAAAACCTAATGCACACATTCAAATCCATTTTATCCAATGCAGCACTAAATTTATCTATTTCAAATGATGAATATCAATAATCTAATGAGTCATCATCACTTTCCTGAAAATCTTCCATTTCACTGTCATCGTCTTCAGGTCAATTGTCCTCGGACGGAGATGTATGTCTTAGGTAATCGGTTCCAATTTCTCTTTCGTTTGAAACATTTTGTGATGTGGTATGCTATTGTTTTCCTATAAAGCAGGATAAAAAAAAATTCAAATAAAAAAAACTACATATGAATTAGCTTGTTGAGTGACAACTTCATTTTCCACATCCCATTTAGCCAACAATCAATGTGTAACTAGCGATTTGAAATTGGTAAACTGTTGTAGAACCCCTAGTTTTGAAGTAAACCTTGCAGTCTGCGCCTTGCTATGCACTTTTGCGCTTCTCAGTACCTAGTATCTTTATTTTTGTTTTCATTCGCTATGTTGTTTTGACAGAATATTTGAGGGTGTATTGGTGGGAGTTACGTTATTAGGGGCGAATCATCCCAAGCAACACAGCTTGTTATAAACAAGTTGAAAATACTGTCCAATGACAAATACATGCAATTAATAAGCAATTAACTTCATTTCATACTTTAATATGACGTAAAAAGCACAAAATATGCAGCCTTATAAAACAAAAGGTGAAAAAAAACCTCATACAAAAATAAAACAGCGCCACGTATGGGATTCGAACCCTAGTCCTTGGCGTGAAAGGTTTGTAGCTTCTTTACTATACCAATTCCGATGATTGAAAAGTTTATTCTAAGTATCTACGATTTGCTTTTCGTTGGAAATAAAACCACAATCTTGTACAACAAATCCATCCTTATGTCACAAAATATGTTTTGCAAAACATGGTTGATGCAATGTTTTTTCAACAGTGTTTATACTTTCTATAAAATCTTGTCCTGTTTATGTTTTATAAATGTATAGAACAATGTTTTAACAAACAACTATAAGGAATAAATCACTGCAGCAGTGAAAAAAGTATTTTTAGCTTAATCATAGTCAGAGAAAACTGGTTTGGCCCATTGATCTAATAAAATATGAATGATTCAAACCACTCAGAACGTGACATATTTTGCAAAACACTTATAATATATTTATAAAACAAAATATTATAATTCATTCTAAAATGATGATTTTCTTTGAGTTACTTGGGATTAAGCTTGGGACTGAGCTTGGGACCGATGTGCTAGTACTTCCTGAGCCAAAAAATATATTCATTTCCTTTATGACTATCCAACCGTTAATTAAGCTAACAGTTTTTTACGATGGTAATAAAATAAGCCGTTCTTTTTTAATGTTTTTGAAAAATCCATTCTTTGCTCTTGTATCTTGTCAAACTTGAAGTACAACACCAGATCACTCTTCAAATGTAAACAATCGTTTTTACATTTTCTAAAGTTTTACTCAGAACTTTACGTGTACTTCGAAAAGTAGGAAAGTAGTTCAACAAAGATGAATTGTAAACTTTTGCGCTGAATAAAAGTACGGTTGGTACTTTTATTGAACTTTGTGTTAGAGATTTTTTGAAGTTAAAATCAAGTTCTCAACTATCAACATATGAATTTGAAGGTTGGGTTGAATAGCAAGAAAAAACTATTCTCGAACTTTTAAGTTCCTTTTAATATTAATGACACTTTAAAGAAAATTAAGTTCTGTTTGTCCGTGAAGTGTCTTGTTATTCAGCAAAAAAGTTCCACGGAACTAAATTTCAACTGAATGTGAACTTCTGAGTTCTCATCTCAAGTAAAATTCGAACTTTTGGTTGCTTGGGGATGGGGCAAGTGTTGCACAGGATTTGATGGGTAGCGCTAAGTCCAAGGTACGGGCTTTTAGCCTAAGAAAAGAGGATGAATAAATCAACTTTGCAAAATATACCTTGTGTTGTTTTATTTCCTGAGAGTTTTAAAAATATCCGACTTGATATAAATTTTTGGTGATTTTTTCGAGTACAATCTTTACAATCGAAAATAAACTGGTGTTAAAATGAGTCGTACATTAAAAATAAAAATCAAAAGGGGTCCTATCGTTTTTTCGTAAGTTGTGTCTGTAACTTCTGGGCTTCATATGGTGAGTTGACAACTTTAAGGGAGGGTGCGACCGACCTCTGGTCCTCACAAGTTTCTACCTCACGCCTCCACGAGTCATATGATCACAAAAGACTGCCAGCTGAAACATGGAGACGCTGGTTGGTGTAGCCTGGGCAATGATGTCATTTCGACAATAGCGAAGCGAGGGGGTGCGACTACAGATCGTGTTTCTAGAAATCAATTCGTAGACCCATACCTGTAAATCATATCACATTGTTTTCCATTCTCATTTAATGAACAATTGAAGCACGCTTTGAAATCATTTTTGCATTCCAAAATAATTTTTCTCAAGAGCTTGGAGCGACATGACAAGCATTAGAGGCTAATTTTTTTCAGCATTTCAGCAAAAAATTAACTTTAAAATTGAAGTTCTGAACTTCAACTACTAAATTCTTAAAGCTTAGCCTGCGCTGATAAGCAGTATATATCTATATTTAAATATTCGCTAGGTGGTATTCTTTTTATGAAGGTTTCACTGGCGGGACTTTGAATAGAGCCTCTACGCCAGGCCTTTGATGATATCGTTGCCTAAAGCTGTGTCCATTTAGAATTCGGAATAATAAAATCATCTGTATTTCGGTAACGGATTGACGTAAAAATAAGTTTAGTACATCAAAACAATGGTAATTTATTGTTTTTTAAGAGAATAATATCTATACAAATCATTTCTCTTCGTTTCTAATGAAAATTTTCACTTTTTTCGTTATTCCTCCCATCAAACGCTGCACACCTCCGGAGTCAACTTCCTTGGCACATTTGTTCCACATTTTGGTCATCTGAGTCGCGTCCCGCGCCGTTCTTCCACTTTTCTTAAGCTTCCGCTTCATTACTGCCCAAAATCTCTCAATGGTCTGGAACTGCGGGCAGTTGGGTGGATTTATGTTTCTATCGATGAAATCTACGTTATTATCGCGGTACTACTGGATGACTTCCCGGATGTAGTGGCAACTCGTCAAATCTAGCCAAAACTTCAAGGGACCTTTATGGGCTTTAATGAAAGGTAGTACGCGGTTTTTGAGGCATTCTTCCTTGTACAGCTTCGAGTCCATTGTCTTATTCGTCACGAGCACTTTGGTCTTTGCTCCGCAGCTGCATATCCCTTGACAAATCATAATTTTTTTTTGGAAAATTTGTCCATAAAAGCAAATTTAAACTTCGTAGGAACATCTCCTCGTGCCGTCGCCATGTAGAATTTTTGGCCAGGAAGCTGTCCGAAATCCATTTTGACGTAGGTTTCATCGTCGATGAGCAGGCATCCTTGGTACTTCGTCAAAACCTGCTGGTACAATTTCCGAGCTCGAGTTTTGGTGACGAAACTTTGCTTCAACGTTCTGTTTGGTTGCTTGCTGGCTCGATAAGAACGATATCCTGCTCGCAAACGAACTTTTTGAACGGTGCTGCGAGCAGCAGCGTATTTTTGTGCGAGTTCATTATCTGAGTGTCCAGGGTTTGCTCTGACGGTTCTCAACACCTTCTGGTTCAGCTTGCGGTCATATGTTCCACTACGACGCTTACCTTGAGGCTCTCGATCCACGCTCTTTCACTCCCTGAAACGTTTGAGCACATCATACACGGCTTATTAGCCGATTTTGATTGTTTTTGCGATTTTTATTGCGGACCACGTTGGATTATCAACGTGGGTGTGCAGAATTTTTTCTCTCCTCTCAGCTTCCATCTGGAATAACTTTTGACTCATTGCACGAAACACCGTGAAATTTATACCACAGAAAGTGGGCGCCTAACAATCCTTAACAACCCGCTTTAAAATAATTCTTGCAGCGGTCACTTTCCATGCCGCTGCAACAAAGTAAGTGATTCCGGGTTCTAACTGGACAGAACTTTAAATTCTTTGGAATCATTTTGCCTGGCGTATACCGAATATGTCGTCCAAGAAGACACTGTTGCAAATGATTCGGAAGGAGCCACGTTTGAGTTTTTTTAAATCCTTTCGTCTGTTTCTTTGATTGTCTGTTTATTATTTTATTAGTCAGTGTTACGTTTATATGTTTAAAACGGCATTTGGTAATTTCTTCAGTCTTTTGTTGTTCAGTTCGTGAAGTGTGTCATTTATTTGCTCTGATAGTCTTCCGAAGCAGTTATCTTGAACCAAAAATAAGAAACTATTGTATTGTTCCTTGTGCATTAGAATGATATAATTAAACTCATATTGAAGCATTTCATTAGCCGTGTAAGGATCATGTCGTCCATAGACACGCTGCTGACACTGTCTCAAAAGGTGTTACATTTTCAAGTTCGCTTTCCCCTCTTAGTCATGTTCATGTCAATTGTTTTGTATGGTTTCGTGTCATTTTTTTGTCTGTTGGTTATTAAGTTCGTCAGTGTCACGTTTAAAAGTTAAATAAGCTGTTTAACTAATATTCGTTATTTCTTAATGATTTCTGAAATCTTTTGTAGTTTGTGAGTTTCTTCATATTCTGTTTGTCTGGAGCTGCTTCGTGCCATTCTGTGGTATGAATTCCACTCCTCTCAATGTATTGCCATATGCAGTTTTGCCATGAATATGCTCGTCGTACTTTATATTCTAGGGCTGTTTTTAGTATACTTCCGTGATGATTTATATATCATAATGTTTCGAAAAACGTTCAGTCTGGCAGTTCTAATTTTCTTGTTAATGGTTCTGTTGTTAAGCCAATTGGATGCAGTGTGTGAATGTTCTCTTCCTTCTACGATGTTATTATTTGCACTGTTGTGATTTGAGTAGTTTGTTTGGCTATCATCTTCTGTTGTCTCTGTTGAGTTTATACATCGCCCATCGCCGGTGCACACTCTAAAGGCTGCGTTTTCTTCAAAACGGGGTTCCTAGAATTATATAAGCAAAATCGCCTCACGCTAAAATACCTCGATAAAAGTAAAGCATCTAGGGTTACCTTTCCCTTTTTTTTCTTATTTCGCTTTTTTTTTTTTTTTTTTTATTTTTATTTTTTTTTTTTTTTTGTGGGAGGGAAAAAAGAAAGAGAATAATTTTTTATTTAATTCAAAATTTTATTTTTATTTTTAATATTTATTGGTGTTTGGGATGGTGATGAATTCATTTTTTGTTTTGTTTTTGTTATTGTGTTGTGTGTTGGTGTTTTTTATTATTTTTTTTTTTTTTTTTTTTTTTTTTTTTTTTGTATGTATATATATTTTTTTTTTTTTGTATGTGGTGTCTTTATTTTTTTCAAGTAGCACAACTTGTTTCAATAGAGCAGAAAAATCTCTCTTGAAACATATTAGGGATAGTTTTGCTTAGCTATGTACCGCAAAATCATACACAACAGCAACGAAAAAAGCGCAAGGGTGGAGCCTATTTGCAACGTGACGTTGTTTCTACAGAGTTGCAATAGCATTTTGTAAGACTTTCAAATATTGCAAATCACGTTGCAAAAAAGTGAAATGATACTGATGTTTAAATGAATGCAAGGATAACTTTTTTGAATGGACATCGTTATCAACCAAACATTCGTGATAAAAATATTGAGAAGTAAAATGATCTGAAAATCGTGTTGGAGTAAGTTTATTTCTTAAACGTTTTCAGATTTATGGATCAATTTTCTGTTCTACTTCGAAAAATATTAACGCCCTTGAATAATTGTTTTAGAATTTGAAACAGAACAATTTATGTTAAATTATGTTTTCATTTGTAAAAATCAGATTTCTGAATCATTCGAATCGTAAGTCATTACAGGTTCATGTTGGGTTCAATCTGTGGAGGAATGAGTGAAATTTTGTAATTTCATTTTATATTGCAAAATGTTGGCATATGGCGTCTTCGAACAAACCAAATACACAACCGGCTAAAATAATTATGAATCCATTCTCAACACGTGAAGTTCTTCGATGATATTTATCTATATAGACAACTTTAAATTACAAATATCTGAACAATAGCGACAGTAGTAGTTTGATAGTGAGTTTTCTTTGTTTACGTATACCTGATTTATTTAGAATTAAAAACTAGTGAATTCCACATAATCAAATATAAATAAATTTTATGTTAAATCAAACTAATAGCTGCTAATTTGTTCAAAGGATATACATAACGTACTGAAAAGATGATGCTTGACTGGCATTACAAGTAAAACAACAATGTCGTATACGCCTTCAACAAATGTGTTCAATTCATTGGAACAAATAATTAGAATAATTCAGAAGCCACACCATGTTTGTTTTACTTAAAAACTGAAGAACAATTGAGTGGGAACGGAAACGGAATAATAAAATAAAATCTTAGTAGGGGAAAGTGCTCTAATGTGGGCCAATAGATCTAGAATTCGGCCTATTGTTAAAAATTGCCTGTCTTTAATTTTTCCTCATACAGCCATTCCATAAAATACCGATATAGTGGGTCTCAGAATTTCGTGAAAATTAGCATTTTTGTTCCTTATCACAAAATATTAGATATGTATTTTTTTTGCATTAGGGTGACCATTTCCATGTAAAGCCAGTTTCAAAAATAGATTTTTTTTCAGTTTTCTCGAAAATGACCTTTTTCAGGAAATCATAACTTTTGAATCACTAAACCGATTTCAAATGTTAAAACACCAATTGAACGATAATTAAACATACTCTTAAGAAAATATAATGGCATTGAAAAATATAACATTCTCATCTAATTTTTTGATATATTGTGTAAAACGGTCTAAATGTTCAAGAATAAATATATAAAATCATATAGCGTCCTCAAGTCGGACACCATGAAAATACATGACATGAAAGTACAAATACAATCACTGTTTTACAGCTGAAAATTCAAATTTTTTAATGCTATTATATTTTCTTCAGAGTATGTTTAATTAACGTTCAATTGGTGTTTAATCATTTGAAATCGGTTCAGTGATTCAAAAGTTATGATTTCTTGAAAAAAGTCATTTTCGGGAAAACTAAAAAGATATCTATTTTTGAAACCGCCCTAACACGGAAATGGTCACCCAAAAAACGCCCTTAAATGGAAATGGCAGATGGCATCGATCACTAGTAAAGTGCGACAGTTCGTTCGAAACGGTAAAATGTAATTGCTTGCCATATATCGTTTGAAAGCTGAATAAATACCCTTTTGTTTGACGTTTTGATCAACCGTGTATGTTGTTTGATTCTTGAGTTTTGATCACTTGAATGCTTCCAAATTTACTTTGAATCGGGCTTTAGGTTATAGTTCGGAACATAGCAACAATTTTGTCCTAAAAATTGTGTCTACGGCTTTCTTGTAAAATCAATCAATAATTCAAAAACAGCTTATGTTTCTTACGCACAACTAGTAGTCTCACCACTGTTTATTTTATTTGGGAAGATAATTTATTTCAGCTTTACGTAGGTAGCTATTTTATTTATATTGATTAGTAAGAACACCCGAAAATGAAAATATTATGCTCTCACTATTTGAGTGATCCTTGTTTAAAACTTAAACAGCAATAGTCTCTACTTTAAAAACCATAGCTTATGGAGGTTGCATAATCAGCACTTTAAGTCATTTTATTTGTTTGGCATATACAAGAACCAAAACCTCTAGAAATCAACCCTTACCTAATTTGATCAGATTATGCATTGATTATTTTTTCATTCATATTGAAACACATGTGGTCGGTAGTGTACATTTCATTTGGATATATTTCATCGTCATCACTGTTGTGGTAATGCGCAATTGAACGTTGCAAGAACGTAACATTATTTGTTGATATTATGTTGCGTTCTCATTACGTTGCGCATGTGGCTCAAAAAACCCATTTTGAAAACCTTATGTATCAGAACGCTTCATTGGAACAAGAGTGTACCTTATTTGTTATGTTGCACTGGAGGTCAAAATTACTTCATAATAAACATCACATACGCTGGAAAATATAAAGTATGCAACGTCATGATAAAGTTTACTTAGCTGCAAGTTTACAAAGACAAACAGGTCTCGACTAACTCCAATGTTTGTTTTGAATCGTCTTGGCAAACCATTGGACCAACACCAATGAAATATCTAGTACATCGTATGCGTGAAATACACTCTGCTGTAACAAAATATGCTTTTTGTTAGTGCAGATTTACTTAAATGAAACATGAAAACATAGTATTGAATATTAAAGATGTTTTCTGTGCTACTTGGGTAATGTGCATCGATTAGAAGTATTAGAGGATTTTCAGAAACATTTTTGGGCTGCATTTCCACTTATCTGGCAACACTTGTGTGCTTCTTTCCCACATGGTAAAGAACCAGACCAGCCCTGGGACCTGTTGGTTGAAGTTAAACTACCTTAAGGTTTAGCCGGTGCCTAGGGTAAATATTTTGTTTAGTGGTATTTTGATAAGATAAGCCATTTATTTCAGAAAATATCAAACCGTGCTCTTTAATCAGTCCAATTGCTATCTTTAAAATGTTACTACTATGAAGTAATATTTTAACAACATGTCTCATAAAATAATATATTTAATTTAAAATTTTGTCTTTGATATTTGGAAGGATCTATTCTGTTTTCAGCATTTCCAGGAATAGTAGGAATAGATATCCAATTATTTTATTTCAGTTACAATCCAGTGAATGTCAGATATATTTTGTACATATGCATAATATGTTGTCGTTTTAAAACAGTAGCCACTTTTTGCATTTTTTTTTTTTGTTTCTTTATTATAGAGACTTTTAGCTAAAAGCTGGTTCGTCTCTTTACTTTTTGCATCGTTAATTAGCTTAATTTGTACCTCAAAAATTCATGTACATTATTCAAGTTTAAAATTTGTATAAATAGCATTTTTAACTTTAACGATATCTTAATTTTTTATGTGAGGTATGTAAGACCTTGTAAGAAACGAGCACAGTATACGTATTTACGGTTTTGGTCCATTTCATATTGTATCAGCATATAACAAGCAGTGAAAGGTGCGTTTGAAAGTTTTATTCCTTGAATATATGATACAACATTAGGACTGGTTTGTTGTTATGGTAAGTTATTTAAATTTTAAACAACTGTTCATTAGGAACAGTTAAAATTAGCAATATCTCAGTTCATTCACTAGTACAAATAAAAATAAAAATTTGAAATTTATCAGAAGCAGATAATTTCCCAGGAACATGAGAAAATCTAGGAGTGGACAGTAATTTAATGCTAGAACTAAGAGAAATGAAGAGAAAGTATTGATAGTTCCGTTTAGCGTAACGGCATGCTTTGAAAACTGAAAGATACAAGTTGAAAACGAGCGGAGGGCATATGAAGGTAGTATACGATCGGGCGCATAATATTTTACCAAGTCTTTTTTCGTCATAGATCGTTACTCCGCGTATTGGGAGAATACAACAAACAACAATCATCTTGTATAATAATGCAGTGCTTAACCTTTTCACACAATTTATGCAGAAATATGTTTTATTTAGTTAAAAATTGATAAAAACCAAAATACGCCCTGTTTATTTTTAGAGTTTTACTACGCCTTAGGTTTTTCGTCTGATAAGCTGCCAGCACTGGAAATACGCCGTTAAGTTATGACATTCTGGCATCTTATTTGTTATTACGCCTACGCTCTTGATTTAAATTAATCAAGTGGCGAGGAATAACGACCCAGTGTTACCATACCAAAACAGTTAATTTTACTAATTAGATGAGTCTAGGTACTACTAGGAAAATCAGAGGTAAGAGTTCATTCTATCGAATGAACATTGTTCTTATTGTACTATTTGAATTGTGGACTCTTAATCCTGGTTTTACAGTCATGGACATAGACAACGCGATGGAATCAAAGCTGCGACATCGAATGAGGAGACCTAAGGGCTGGATCAATTACGGTTTTGGTGACCATGGAGGATTTTACTCCTGATCTGTGCGTTAAACACAACGTCGCTAGTAGTGCGCTGTATAGCGGATCTGATGCACTATACAGAGCACTACTAGCAGCAACGATATGCTTAACGTATAGATAGGGAATAAAGTCGAATGTCGCTAGTCGATGATAACGGTTTTCAACTTAACAGATAATACTTTTGTATATATAATGTTCTGCGTATATTTTCGTATTAAATCTTAATTGTATTTAAATAAAATTGCATGCAATAACTTTAAAAAATACATTTAAAACTCAGTTAAGCTCGTTCAAAATGGATACCATACAGTAAAGAACCAAATGTACCTTATAATTAAAAGATTTTTAATGTATTAAACAATCAAAAGTGGAGTATATTACTTTTAATTCATAGCAAAAGTATTCTTGTTCTTTATAGCGGCTACATTAACTCTTATATTAGGAGATTTCATTATCATAATCCAGATCATCTTCGAAATTTGCATCTTCGATCGCAGTCTTTGCCTTCCAACCACGCTTCGGAACAACCAGGCTCTTCAGCATCGCCTCATAATACACCTTATTGCCAACGAAGGGCATTAGCTTTTAAAGATCCATCAGCTTTTCATATGGCAGCGGAGTAGGTTCAGATTCCAGTGGATGTAAAAGTGGCAATGGTTCATTGTTTATGGTATCATTATCACAAATTCTGAATTTCAAGTATTCATCAAACATCATGTCAGTTTTATCAAACACGATTCCAGGGCAAGAAGAACGGTATTCAAACATAACCACAAATGTGATTTTCAAAACTTCACCGGCTGAGTTCAGACGAGGCTTCTTGTACCGACTAGACAAACTTTTTAGTGACAAAAGCTGATGTTGGTCGAGCTCTTTTACTACAAGTGGCACCTTCCTTTTTTCTGGCTTATAAAGACAGCCCAGTCTCTAGGCGTTTCGATGTCCAACGAAGTGTTTTCCTTGGCCCTCGCTCCGTGAATACTGTCCACCTCCATGTGACTGTGACCACTCACCATAAACTTATGTCTGGTATAGAAGAATTCTGTCGGGGGAGGTTTTGAAAAACAAATCTTAAGAAATGGATCGGTTTGTATTGAAAGTTATTACATTTCGGGTCCGTAATATATGCTAGCAGTGTGGTATTCATGGGATACGATTCGACGAACGGAACGTCAAAAATGGATCGACCGTGTGAACCATCCTGCCTTATGTGGTTTGAATGGGTGCATCTGCCGGACGAATTAAATTCGGAATCGGAGTTGAGGGAATATGAGGGTTCTCGTATATAACCTCATATGCACTCAAGATGAACTCTGTGCCGTCGATAAAACGCGCTGTATCCGTTGTCGCTTCTAAAAATTATAACCACGATAAGAACACATTTGAACTGTGAACAACTACTTACTTGATAAATTCTCGGCACTTTTTGGCATTTTTAGATTAAAATTTGATTTTTCAACGCAAAGCAAAATCAAGCTCCATGAAACGTTATTCATAGCAACCTATCGACGGCGTAACAATAATCAATGGAAATCAACAACATTAAATCCACGGCATAATTCCAATTTAACATTATAACGGGCGAAAATATGCCGCGAAACTACTTCTGCTTAGTGATTAGGGCGTAATGGTTATTTTCAAGTTTTAATAAAAATAAAGGTATATTTACGCATAAAATCTGTAAATAAATACTTCAAGCTCAAGTCGAAATAAGTAAATGATGATTAGAATAGTGTTTGCCTGAAATATTAAACTATTTGCCAGGATTTGAAGCTAACTGAAAACAAGTGGCGAAACAGATAAATAACTAGAGCAATGTGTGATCCGGAAGAATGCCATAAATGATTATTCTTTTTTAAGGAAGTGCATAATTGGTATTAATGTCATTGTCAAAGTTTATTAGTTGTTCTGAAATTGTTCAATCTAAATATAATACAATATTATTTGTTTGCATTTTGGTTCTTCTGCCCTTTTCAAATGTTAGTCTAGAACTGGTTCTGCTACAACAAACTGAGGATAGGTAATCCTTGCACTAATGATGGGTTCTTATCACATCACATCATCACAAGTGGTGTCTGTAACTTCTGAGGTTTCAGCATGACCCCTTTCAATGAAAATCGGGCTTTGGTACTATTGTATTCTCCGTCACCCACCAACATAGGGGCGGAGACCAATGACTTTACTTTCCTTCTGAAGGAAATTGTGATCAGAGATATTTCGTCCCAAAAAATCCCAACGGTGCCCACAGGAAGTGAGACCGACTAGTAAGAGGTAACTACGCATACTACTACACCACCGGCCAGCTTCGTCGGAAATTTTGGATTTTAAAGCAAACTGGCATGAAGGCAGCACCTGTTAGGGATATATAAGCGTATTCGCTTGCATGGTCATGAAGGGAATTCTCCTGGAGGTTGTCGAAAATCCTCCGGCCGATGCCTTCATTGCTGCTTTGCTTCGGTTTATCTCTTGCCGTGGAGTTCATGAAGAAGTATTTTCCAATAACGAGACAAGTTTTATTGGTACTCGAAAAGAGCTGATTGAACTCTGTCGACTATTCAAACAGCAAGCAACCGAGCAGAAGATTTTTGAGTTCTGCCAGATCCGACAGATGAAATTGAGGAAAATTCTTTCCAAGCGCACCACATATGAATGGAATTTGGGAAGCTGGTGTTAAGAGCACCAAAACCGCATTGAAGAAGATTTGCCAGTCGAACCTACTCACAATGCCGGAGTTTTCGAAGTTGCTATGTCAGATTGAAGCGCACCTCAACTCTAGACCTCTGCACGCTCATTCTGATGATCCGTCAGAGCCTGGACCATTGAAGCCAGGTCATTTTTTGATTGATCGACCTATTGACTATTAATCCGGACCCAATGTATGGAGGAATTCCAACTAACCGACTCTTCCGATGGTAATGCGCCCTGTGCCTTCGCAAAGATTTCTGGAAACGCTGGTCAGACGAATACTTGATGGAATTGCAGTCAAGATAAAAGTGGATAACAAAACGAGAAAACGAGAAACATTCACTCCAAGAATTTTCGTTATTGTCAAGAATGAAAAGGATGAAAAAAAGGGTGGTGAATTGTCAAAACAAGGCCGGGAGGACTTCACAAATTAGCTCATCTGGCAATACTTGATAATTCTTCTACTGCTTCGGATGCCAATGACGAATCTACACGAGCTCCTGGGCGAATGATGTTTGAGTCATTCCAGTCCGTAAACGTCACGAATGGAAATTATTTTATGTCAGCGCATCAACCAGCCGCTGCTTGCTGTGATGCACGAAAATGGAAACGTACCGCTGCACGAAACGACGCAACCAGACGCAGCCGTAAAGAGGAGACTACAGCACTGCGCGCGAAAAAAGGAAGACTGAACAACCGAACGGAAGCCATCATTGTTCAAACAGGCTCCCCTGCGAGAAGATCAAAAAGTTATTGAATGTTGAGAAACTTAACTAGTTTTATTTATGTAAATTAAGGAGCAAAATACAGTGTTAAGAAAGAAAGTGTTTTGTTCGTTCGAGAATCCGATTTTTCCTAAAGTGTCAATGTGGTGTGTTGGAGTTTCCGCCGGTTTCCGCTAGGGGTAAAAGTTTCATACAGTCCACTTATAATGGATTGTTGATTGACCTTTTTCTACATCAACCAAATCTTCTGGGGAATACTCGATTGTTGGTAAACGATCTTGAAAATAACAACACATCTAAGCGAAATACTCGTAGTATTTCAAAGATTAGCAAAAACTGATTCTGGAATGAAACCTTTTCAATACTTGCTTCAATTTCTTCAAAAGCATAGAGTACTTTAAAATTGATTTAGATTGTTGTTCAATTTCCAGCCGCAATTAAAATTCATACGATCATCTCCATAACTATCATCTATTTCTAATCGAACCTCAAACTCAAATGAAGATTAGCAATGAATCAGAAATCCATCACAATAATTGTTTCGTATTAGCTCGGACGTTTATTCTAAAAACAATTCCGATAAAGCTGCTCATCCTCCGACCCTGCCCTAGCAGAAGTTCGATTCAGCCGGAACAATTTTCTCCTTACAAACAACCCCTTCCTTCATCCTTTCCCTCAGCTTTCTCTGACGTGACTGTCTTTCGGTCTTCACAAATGATGCAGTTCAGCAATGCTATTTGATGTGCTGAACCTTCTCTATCTCCCTGACTTCTCCAGTGGAGCAGCAAAACTGATTGAGGAAAATTATAACACAACTCGCACGCTGCTTTATTCGATATCGATAACCCAAAGAGACAATCCCATCCAGCCAGCCAGCTAGAGCCCAGTACAATTGGAAAAGAGCATCTAGCACTAGGAAGCCGATGCCATCAATGATGACTGCATTTTGCATCATACTCACCCAAAACACGCCACACACCCGCTCCTCATCCATTAAGAGATCCATCCATCCATCCCGAAACCGGAAAGCAAAGAGATAAGCAAAAGGCCATGATAAGAGCTAAGGCCATAGCAGGAGGGCGACTGCTTTCTATTAGGGGAATGTCATTTGCATGCATCCTCACTCAAGCGCCCGGACTTGGGACAGATAGAGTGGGAGTGAGAGAGAGAGATAAAGCTGGGATCCGGATGGATTCGATGTGATTCCAACGACTGCGACGACGACGACGACGACGACGACGTCGATGACTTGAGCGATTCTCTTCGTCCGTTAGGCGTTCCGGGCAGTTTTTGAAGTCAGGACATAATTGCAGCAAAAAGGGACAGCCTTAATCGATCCTAATCGACCGGAGTGCATTCCATGATGCGTCTGATTCGAACAGGATTTAAATGCTTACAGGAGAGGGTGGAGTGACTATCAAATCACTCAAAGTCAATGAAAATTTAAAACCACCCCGATATGAATGGATGGACGTTCAATCAGCGTTCCGATTTGGTTCACAGGTAATTTGTGACAATTGTTTTGTGCGTTGTTGGACGGACAGAGAAGTTTCGGTAGTATGGGATCCTGGAATTAAGTTTAGTGTCTTTGGTCAATTGTTTAGCCTGGTTAGGACTTGAAGATTTGATGGTGGACTAATAATTGTTTTCTTTATATGCACACAATATTTTAAACGGATTGTTTGAAGATCTGGTGACTCATTAAACCTTTTACCTACACAGAAAAAAATAATGAATTTTACAAGCGGGTAAAATTTCCCCTCGTTTAATTTCAAGCCAAAGCAAGCGTAAACAACGTGATTGTTTGCAGTCTTTCATTCAACATACTACATTTTTTACTGCGTCCCAATATAAAAAAAATTTGCAAGCCTTTGTAAATTCAAATCAAAATATAGCATAGATGCTGAATGGCATATTTTCGCTACTTCCCATGGCAAGGGGCCATGCGATGCAATTGGTGGCACATTAAAACGAATGGCAAGAAACGCAAGTATAGCTGAAGGACATAAAAAATGCAAAAGAATTATATGATTGGGCAAATCAGAAAAATAATGATTGCTTAACGAAAATGTCATTTTTTTTATGTATTTTATGAAGACTATGAACATGGAGTTACAGAATGGAGCAATATCTTTCAGCAAACTAAAATGATTACTGGTGCACAAAAATATCATTCTTTTGTTCCACGTTCAGATCATCGGATAGAGGCAACATTGTTTTCAAATGATGTAGCATCAAGCCTTCATAGTATATATATAAACATGTTTAATGAAAGGGAACTTCTCTTAACTAATCTTAATGTAGAAACAATATATGTACTTTAGTATGCGCATAATAAATTGGAAATTCAAGTAAACTACAGGGTGCGGCAGAAAATAATGCGAAAATTTGTTCTATTTCTTTCAAATCCCATTTTCAACTAATTCAAGCAATAATATCAACATTTTCGAAAGCAGTTATCTTTATATAGTCTTTTTAATCAAATTTATTCAATGTGTCCTCCATTTTTATTAATAACCTCCTCGAGCCGACGCTGGAAGCCAGAGCATGCCTTTCGGACGTAGTCCTCCGACATTTACTGCCATGTACGTGTTATGGTTGACTTCAGGATTTTCACACTAGGGTGTGATGTTTTGCAGACTCGTGCTTCAACATATGCCCAAATCGAATAATCCAACGGATTGTGATCTGGACTGCTAGGGGGCCACAAATCTTGAATTTCACTTTTTCCGGATCGTTCTCCATTTTCTGCGGTGAAATGAACCGGTCCGTGAGGCTGTTGGCCACAGCATCGATGCTGAAAAGCTTTTCGTCGGAGAACAGGCTTATCATCTTCTTCAACAAGGAAAGCAATCTCTTGGAACGAGTCTCTCGTATAGTTCCTTGACCCGATCCGTAATCAAGTGGCGTTTCACTCTGGCTCTGGAAGATGCATGCAGGTCTTCTTCGATGATTCTCCGCATGGATTTCTCCGAAATATTGGCTTCCTTTGGAAGTTTTCTTATGGAACGCACCGGGTTGCGAGCAATTTTTGCACGGACCGATTTGATCACGTTCGGCGTGCGTGCAAAGCGCGGACGTCCGCTTCCCGACTTCCGCTACTTAGGACCATCCTGCAGGGACTTTTTTATGCGGTAAACTGTTGCCAAATGGCACCCTACCACATTGGCAATTTCTTTCGGCTTCTTCTGGGCGAGCAACAAACTGGTGATCACTTCCTTCGCGAACATTTTGACGAATTTGCAATAAAACAAATAGAATGTTTTGATGCAGCACTTGAAAGTAAACATAAAAAATACACTTTCGACATAAATTAGTCACTAGCTACACGAAGTAATCCAATACTCAAGTTTGAACATTTTCGCATTATTTTCTGCCGCACCCTGATAAGAAAAGTTTTTTCAATCATTTTCCCCTATTTCTTATGTTGTTTATAGAATCGTCTTGCTGGCTAAGAGTGGGTTGTGGGTAATTAAACGCATATTTTGAAAAAAGTATTTTTGTGATGGTAGAGAACCGCGAATAATTTATGAAAAAGCCGTATTTTCTGCTGGAAATATATGCAACATCGAAACACGTTTATTTTGGCAAATAGTTGAGATTTTAAAAATGCTTTAAAAGCTGACCTTAGAGACACTTTTTTCATTTCAGATCTCTCCACCCTTAAGTTTTCTCCAAAACTGACGTAAGAGCTTCGAGTTTTTACGCACAATGTATAAAGTATAAATTTTAAAAGCAAAATAGGCATATGTTAAAAGAAAATTGAAAAAATACTGTTTGAACCATTTTACCCCATATCTTTTGAACCGTTCATCCAATCGTCTTGCTGTGAACAAGAGAGATATAGGAAACTTAACAAACATTTCGAAAAATGTTTTGTGGTTACTGGAGAAACGCGTTAAATTTATGAAAAGGTCGTATTTTCGGATATTATTCGAATATTATAAAATTAAATCGGAAATATCTCGAGAACGGATGTACTTATGAAGATTATAACCAACAGCTGAAATTTTTTTGAATGTCGCAAAAAATAGATTATATAATCACAATACGTTTATTTCCGCAAATATTAAAATTTTGCGAAATATACCAAAAATTGATGTTGTAAAAACTTTTTTTTCTGACATTTCTCCATCCTGAAATTTTTGTTTAAATATGCTTCAAATTTTCACAGTCAGTTAATAAAAAAATCAAAGTATCTATTTTTAACATATTAAAATTTTAATGTTTATTGTAGATTTTTTTTCCGAAATTTTTATTTTTTCAGTATATATTTTTTTACAACCTTCGCACAGAGGGCCACATTTTGTTCTTAGACAGTTTATTTGTACAACCAAAGGTTTTCGAGCTACAAATTATTAATTGAAGTGCAATTCAAAATGCTTACGCCCTTTTTAAAACTGACTCTTGAGTTTAATTTTTTTTTTTGCATCAGTGGAAAAAAATCACGTTCGTGGGTAAAACGTGTGTATTTTTCAATTAAATCGGAGAAACTCGAAGATGGTCGGTAGGTCCTTTCGCCTGGAAACGCTCATGAGAAATCCCATTTATGTGTGTCAAATGTAGCATTCCCTTTATGATTATTAGATAACGCAGAAAATTAAATGTTTACTTCTAGCTGTGTAGAGCAGTTCTTCAAGTCTTGATTCGTTAATTTATATAACCTAACAATATTATCAACTGCATTTTTTTATATTTAAGAGTAATTTACCAAACAATTTGAGTTTATTCAAATTTGGTTAAGTTAGTTTTTGACTGAAGAAGGCAATATTTGATTGAACTTAACGTAGCATAACATAATAGAATATAATATACCACACAGATAAAAATAAACATTTAAGTTTCTGCGCTATCTAATGCACGTAAAGGGAAAGCTAGATTTGGCAGAAAATAATGGGATATTTTATATAAATGTAAGCCAGATAACGCCTGAATCTAGACTGTTATATGAAATATTGTAAACATTGTTGTATGGCGCATGAAAGATTGCAAACAATTTCATTGTTTACGCTATCTCTGGCTTAGAATTAAATGTGGGGAAATTTTAGGTGCCTGTTAAAATTCATTACTTTTTCTGTGCATATCATAACATATAAAATATCTGTTGAGGGAATACAGTTCAAATCAGAAAGCAAATCAATCTATATTCAACAGACAGGCCCGTAAACAAATACACTAACGTGAAAACTGCTACAATGAGTGAACCTTCTTCCAGAAGTATGATCCAGTAAAACGAATAGATGAAATGGACTGGAATATGATTATCGACAATCATTTGTCGCATTCCTTCTAGACTAGACTAGAGATTTACCCCATTGACTAATTGCAACTTCAATTAATGCAATAATTCTTCTTTCCTGTCAATTCAAGCTTACTGCCCACTCTTTATTCTTCAAACTGTTCTAATTTCACTTTCACATTTTTTAATTTTAAACTAAGATATCTAAGGCTTAATACAATGGATGGAGAATGTGAAGACAAACGTGAAACTTATTTTTTTTAAGTTTCTTCATTTGACAAACCTCATTCGCATTAATTTACGGATCCAGTGTTTGGTAACAAATTTTAGTTTTGGTAACACGTTTAGTTAATTTAAAACTTTGGTTGGTAGTGTTCTCACGGGTAACTCGAGTTTAGGGGTAACAATTGCTGAACAGGAGGATGAAGGATGAAGAATAATAAACACACCATTCGGGATGCAATGTTATGGTAGATGTTTGTATCTGAGTACTGAATTTTTTAACAAGTCGGTAGACGATTGTGGACATAACTGAAATAAAGGTGCGTTATGGAAGAACACAACGAAAGGGCCTAGCGCTTTCGTTCTCAAATCAGACCGTTAAGAATATCTGAAACGGGTATCATGGGTTTTCTTTTTTGATCTTTAAAAGATGAGGATAGCTCAGATCTTGATCAGATCACTTGATGTGATGTGATGTGATAAGAACCCACCATCAAGGCAAGCATTACCTATGTCTGCAAGACTATCCTCAGCAGGTTGACTCGAGAGAATAGCCTACGTGATGGTTTGTTGTAGCAGGACTAGTCACTTTCAATGAGGACCTTCGGAAGACCACGGTCAGAACCGCGTGTCTTCACATGACACGGGACAAGGGACAGGCGACTCCACGAGCCCTTGTCCAGTCAACAAATTCTACGAATGCCTTAAGCAAAGGATATACACGAGAAACAACGATTTAAAACGATCACGGGAATTGTCGAAATATTCGGGGAAAAGTCCCATGAATTTTGTAGCTAACTGGGCTTTCAAGCCAAGACCACGGAATCGTCAAGACTGAAAAATCGACAGTCAAGCAAAGGTAGAAGAAACATCAGCTGAAATAGTTATTCAGTGACTCTAAAGCTATAAAAACAATAACAGTGCGATTTGTCGTGAAGTTATCAGAGATTAAAAAGAAAGCTTATATTTAATATGTGTGTTAATCTAAATCTATAAAATATTTTAAAAAAACATAAAAAAAAACTCGAAAAACTAAACATGAGTGATAAATAGAAAAAAAATTCGTACATAATTGTACCTCGTGTGTACGGTTGGCAAGTAATTTTAACCTTAAAATGTGATCTTAAAACTATAACTCTTAAGTTAAAATGCATTCAAAGGTTTTCCTTCGAATGAAGGTGCACCCCTAGGACACGGCGGTGTCCGTTCCAAACGGCAGCGACGTTTATTGTGCAACACGTTCGGCTGGCAAGGCCGTTAGTGTGCATGCTCTTGCACTCGACTTGACGGGAATCATCGATCATGTCATCATCAAAAACGTCAGCATCGATACGTCATCATCACCACCATTAGCATCCCTTGATTAAAACCGCGTGGTGGTACCTAGTGTCCTACAGGTGGCCAGGACTAAACGTGGCCACTGTAAGACGTCAACGGATGGAGATCCGCATGCAAGAAGAGAAAAATAAGAAGTAAGACCAAACTAAATTGTGAACCCATACTAACCCTAGACTTAAAATACGAAAAGTTTGAATACTATGAAAATCGGTAGATAGCTTTTACAAGAATGGTATTAATAAAAAACCAGAATTCGGATTACGTTCGTGAGCATTCTTTGGTAATTCTTTGGTTTGGGGGGGGGGGTTGGTTTTTGGGAATTTTTGGGTTTGGGGCGGGGTGGAAAGGGTTTGGGGGGGCAAACCTTTTAAGGGAAAAAACCCCACAATTTGTTTTTTTTTTTTTTTTTGGTTTCTTTTTTGGTTGGGTTTGTGGGTTGGTTTTTTTCACACTTTTTGTGTGTGGGGTGAGTTTTAAGGTTTGGGTTTAGGCCTCGCTGGGGGGTCGGGGGGGGGGGCGGGGTTCTTTGTTTATTATACGTGGGTGTAGTTTTATTTTTCCGTTTTTTATTTTTTTTTTAATTCATTATTAATAAAAATAATTTTAAAAAAAAAAAAAAAATAATTAGACCATTTGGTGCAAGAGAATAAAAAAAAAAAAAAAAAAAATGTGTAGAATAAAAATTTTTTTAATTTTTTTTTTGCTTAGCTTAGCTTAGCTTGACTGACTGCACGCATCAATGGTTGCTACTCCGTGATTGATCAGAATCAGTGAAATTGCACAATGAATCAACTGAATGGTGCTGGGAGTAACCGACCATTCTCACTGTACACGTTGCAGTGACTAAATTTCTATAATAATCTATAACGGCGCCGGCCACGTCCTTGCAATCAGGTGGGAATAGCGAAGGAAAGTTAGTGTGATCTTTGCTGTTTAGGCACAGTGTTTACCTCTGCATCCCCACAAAGGTCACAGGAAGGAGGTTTTTCTATGTTAGAAGGGTAGTACTTAATGGATTAGGATTCACCTTGATAAGTGATGTGATCATATAGTATAGTTCATATAATTCAGGGGACAACATGGACAACAATTACCTGTTTCGCTCCGCGTTTTTGAGAGCACTTACCACCTCTCAATTGTCTGAAAATCAGTTCCGCCACGGACCAGTTACATGGCATGGCTATAGATACCGTTGCAGTTGTGGGTCAAACTTGAATTACTCCGATAATAATTGTTTTGTAATATCGGAAAACACAGCGGAAAAAAATGTACGTCAAACTTGCTATAAACACCGTCTACTCCTAGTACCGAACATTGTTCTGCACTTCACATTATCCTGGATCTTCATTCCATTTAGTGTGGAGCATTAAACGCCACCGAACAATATGTAACCGAAACAATAGATACCTCGCTACGACCGCAGCTGTTCGCTACCAAACAATTAATTAGCGACAGAATAGATAACGCGCTATGCCCGATAACAAAACCGGTTAACTCCATGCACTGTGATGAACATTTTTCAAAAAAACTCTTCATTTTCAGTGAAATAACATGTGTAACATAAGTCCTGGGAATACTTTCAGGCGTTTATTTGACAGCATTACCAAACACACAGATGTCAACCAATGTACTTGTCACGTTCATCTGTATTCCTACTGAACTGTCAAACTCAAATTGCGCAGTAGTTTCCATTAAAAATGTCGTACAAGCTGGATTTACGAGCACAAGTCGCCAACCTTTTTGGACGGCTTAGTACAAGTGAAATTTTGAGCGTGTTCAAAGACGAGCCAATATCAAAATCAACAATATACCGTGTTTTGAAAAATTGTCGTGATGGTAAAGAACCGGAAAATAAAAAGAAAAGTGGTCGCCCAACAAAATTGAGTGCCAGAACAACGAAAAAACTGCTGTCAAGCGCTGAAAACAAGGTTGGCCAATCAACACGCAAATTAGCACGAAAATTTCAGGTTTCAAACATGATAGTCCATCGGATTTTGAGAAAACATAACGTAATCTATCGGAAACGTCAGCGTGCACCAAAATATACACAGCAACAACTCGAAAAAATACCAAAATGCTGCCGTGCACTTCGTCGCGAGCATTTTGCAAATGGAAAGTGCATAATTTTGGATGATGAATCTTACTTCACGTTTTCGCACCATGAATTGAGTGGCAACGATGGTTTCTATACTGCTAACATTAAAACAACACCAGACGATGTTAAATATGCCAGCAAATCGAAATATGAGCCAAAGCTGTTAGTGTGGGCAGCCATGTCATCGAAGGGTATCTCGGCGCCTTTGATACGCCCAAACAAGGCCAAAGCTGTCAATTCTGACGTGTATATCAGCCAATGCTTGCCGAAATTGAAGCAATTCATCAACACAATTCACGCTGACGACGAAATCATGTTTTGGCCGGATCTTGCAAGCTGTCATTACGCGAAAAAAACATTTGATTGGCTAACTGAGCAAAACATACCATTTGTACCGAAAAAGGACAATCCACCTAACGTGCCTCAGGCTCGTCCAATTGAAATTTTTTGGAGTGTTCTCAAACGTATGGTGTTCGACAATGGCTGGGGAGCTAACAATGAGCAAAAATTGGTTAATCGAATCAAGGGGAAGATGAAAGAAATAGACATAGACACCGTCCAGAACCTGATTCAACATGTTCGCCGTACACTGCGTAAAATCGAAGAAAATGGTTCATTGAGCGTACTGTAAATATATTTTTCAACAATTTATTAATAGAATAAAAATCCCTGAAGAGCATTTTAAAATCCGATTGTTTGATTTCAAGTACCATGCTTTTGAATTTTTCCAGGACTTATGTTACATATGTTATGAAGCGATTTTCACCGATGTTCCTCCCGAACTGACTTTTTCCAAACTTTTCAAACTCGCGATACTGGGCCCATAACCTTTTCATGCGACCAACTAAATAGCTCTATCTGACTTCCACTGGATTGTTACTGAAAAAAAAATCAGTGGGGTTGTGTTTAACACACGACCGGTTGACGTAGACTACGCTAAACCGTTTGATTACTTTCGTTTGTTTTGTAGCGGAACATTGCAATGCAGGTACTATATGCATACCTTATCGCGTAATAGATTGTTCAGAATCTGTTTGGGAAATCAAAATCAATCATCAATGGTATTTTTGATAGTTGACAGCTAAGAAACTTAAACGAATAGAAGCAAAAATTTTAAAAAATCTTTCGAGAAATGACAAAGGTATTAGCGTTCAAGCTGTTTCAGTTATCTTCAAATTTTCATTCGACGTCGGGTAGTGGGGGGGGGGTGTGTGTGTGTGTGTGTGTGTGTGTGTGTGTGTGTGTGTGTGTGTGTGTGTGTGTGTGTGTGTGTGTGTGTGTGTGTGTGTGTTCCTAATAGATCGTTAGATCACCACTAGATAGTAAGTACGCTAGAATATCTAATTAAAAACTCTGCAGAAGGCATTTGGTGGCCCTTAAAAGGGCCGTTTGGTTTCAATTATGCTATGGCCTCGAGTTGAAGGCCTTTCTTCAGCGTCCCAACTAGTAGTTTGCTACGCATAACCTCTGGCTGCTTCCAGTTTCGCGATATAGGGCTCGCTCGGCATCGGTACAATGTCGTTTCGAAGGATTTTTCGTTTGTTCAGTCTTAACGCGCAACCACAATTTGCACATAATGTTGGCATCAAATCGATTAGGCATCGTACTTATTCTCACTTTCAGTTTCTCAAAACTTATTTCTTCCTAGAAGTAAAACTCTTATCCAACGTGAATCGTTAACACAACAGAATGACTATAATAGTACTAATCGGAATGTGCAGAGAATGTTACTTCAGAATATCGTCTTCGAGGATCAATACGTTGTCCGTGTTGGGGAGTTTCTTGATGCTTGCCGGAACGCAACATTCTTTAAAATGTTCCAACACCGATTGATAAATATGTACGCGAACATATGTATCATTTATTTAAAATGTTAAAATACTTGAATAAATAAAATGTCAATCGTAAAAACATCTAGGATAAAGGGCGATACGGTCAAAATTTGGTCAATATCAACTTGACGTATTTCTTTCAATTTTGCATTTAAAAAACCTGAACACCCCTCATTTTGAAGGTGTGTGTGTGTAGAATGTTGCTCCTATTTTGATTTTGGAATTCACTCTTCAGTTGTCAAAATGCCGTCCAAGCAAGAAGAGCAGCGTATCAAAATTTTGCTCGCGCATCGCGAAAATCCGAGCTACTCGCACGCAAAGTTGGCAAAATCGCTAAAAGTTGCCAAATCAACCGTTACAAATGTAATTAAAGTGTTTGGGAAACGTTTGTCGACAGCCAGGAAGTCTGGATCGGGGGGAAATCGAAAACCGGAAGCCGCTGAGACGACAAAGAGAGTTGCCGGTAGTTTCAAGCGAAACCCTAACCTATCTCTCCGAGATGCCGCAAATAAGCTGGGTGTATCGTCTACAACCGTGCATCGAGCCAAAAAACGAGCCGGACTATCGACTTACAAGAAGGTAGTGACTCCAAATCGCGATGATAAACAAAATACGACGGCCAAAGCGCGATCCCGGAGGCTGTACACGACGATGCTGACGAAGTTTGACTGCGTGGTAATGGACGACGAAACCTACGTCAAAGCCGACTACAAGCAGCTTCCGGGACAGGAGTTTTATACGGCAAAAGGAAGGGGAAAGGTAGCAGATATTTTCAAGCACACGAAACTGTCAAAGTTCGCAAAGAAATATCTGGTTTGGCAAGCCATCTGTACCTGTGGCTTGAAAAGCAGCATTTTCATAGCTTCCGGGACTGTCAACCAAGAAATTTACGTGAAAGAGTGTTTGAATAAACGTCTGCTGCCTTTCCTGAAGAAACACGGTTGTTCCGTACTGTTTTGGCCGGATTTGGCATCTTGCCATTACGGTAAAAAGGCCATGGAGTGGCACGCCGCCAGCAACGTGCAGGTGGTTCCTAAGGACAAGAACCCTCCCAACACGCCAGAGCTCCGCCCAATTGAGAAATACTGGGCTATTGTCAAGCGGAACCTAAAGAAGACCAAAAAAACTGCTAAGGACGAGCAGCAGTTCAAGGCAAACTGGCTTTCTGCGGCGAAGAAGGTGGACAAAGTGGCTGTACAAAATCTGATGGCAGGGGTCAAGCGTAAGGCCCGGCAATTCGGATTTGGAAAAGCGGAAGCCTAACTGAATATTTTTCCTGAATTTTATACTAATTGAACTTGAAAAAGACATTTAATTTGATTTTTTAAATAAACGATTTCACCGATTTACACGCGTTTTCCCTTGACCAAATTTTGACCGTATCACCCTTTAGTGCAAAAATCTCAGCTTTAAATTAAATCAATCAAGAAACGGTCAAATTATTATCGACCGGTGTTCCAATTTCTCGTGGCGACAGCCATTTATAAATTATGCACAATGCTCAAGGTATGCGACGAGAAGAAAACTACAATTGATTTAGTCTTCACTCTCTGCCAATTGGTAAGATAAATTCAAATTAAACAAACCCTCTCAACATTGGATTGGTTGTCCTGAAAAGGACGGATTTGAAATAATCCGCATAAGAATTGAATCCTTCTCGATGTTTTCACGAAGCAGGTCATTTCTGCCGTGCACGTTGCGCTATAAATAAATATGGCTACCGAAAGTGTAACACACACTTAGGCACCTTATTTCGCTCCTCGTGGTGGCGTCCACCGGCTGACAACAAATCATCACCGGCTTGGGCAACCGGCTGCCTAGCACACCACTGCAATTTAGTGGCTGCCTAGCAACGGTTGCCTAGGCAATGGCTTGAGCGGTTGCCTAGCCTGCAGAGCAATCAGCTACCTGTCCACTGGTTGGTCGCCACTGCACCTTCTATGGTACGTGCCACCACCAGCTGCCAAATCCACATTGGCGCTTTGCCGCTCCGCACTAGAGGCTTCGTGCCATCGAGGTTGCCTCCAGAGCTCATGCCATCGCTTCAAAACTGCGACACTAATGAGTAAAATCTTGAAGGTGTACTCATTTTATATCGTTCAGGGCTGCATATGAGCTCTCCCAAGAAACATTGCCAAAACCATATTGCTTTTTTAAGTTTAATTAAGGTTTTATCAAAGCCACTAGAAATCAATTTGGTTTTATTATGACACCAAGAGGTGACAATAGGTTTCATATTTTAGTCAGGTTTATGGGAACCTACACAGCCTGTTTAAAACGATCTTAAAACCTTGTTTTTTTTTTTAATTCCTTTTACTCCTACCAAAGATTTATTTTGACTTTATGAACTCATAATATGCTGTTTTGAAATGCCGTTTTAAGACTCATTCATATTATCTTATTATGGTCAGTTGAAAAACCCTTTTAAAACCATTTTGCATCCAGTAAATGCATTACACGGCAAAATGGCATTAAGGGAAGCCACCAAACAACCAAATAGTTTTAAAGTAGTCATTGCGAAGATAATTTGGCTTTATGCCAGAATTGTGATTTTTTTCCAATCGCCATATTGAAATATACGAAATAATTGAAATAGAGAAAAATAAATGCACCAAATTCTAAATGCAATGCAAATGAACTGTAGATCGGAGACCAATTTCTGCATTTTTTTTGGATAACCTTATTGAATTCCATCAATTTTCAAGAAATTCATGATTAATTTATCGAATATATTTGTATTTATTTTCTGTTTGTTGTTGTTAACTCGCATAATTTCCGAGGCGCATAAGTTTTCGGCTCTAATCGTGCCAATATTCACCATAAAATTAAATGTGCATATGATTTGCTAACAAACAGAATTTCCTGCAACACTAAAACTTTTTTCTAAGATATTATTTACTTATTCATTTAGAATCAAAAGAGCAGAGAATCGAACAAAGCAGAACAACAAAAAACAACCATAGTGAAGTTTGACAGCTGTGGCCATTTGGCCGCATGCAGGTTTTCATGGCAGCCAAAAGGTTTTATGAAGGTTCTGAAGTGGTCATGGTATCTATCACTAGAATATATTCAAAATCTTTATGGTCTTATAAAGGCTTTATTAACTTGTTTCCACATTTGTCTATAGAGTGGGCCACTTTGTACAAATTTTGGCTTTAAAGAAGCATAGAGGAGGTGTTGGTAGACAAAACAGTTTTTAATGTATCAACAAAGCCGGGAGGAATGCTATACGGCTAGAATAAAACTAAAATTGTTACTTGGGCTCCCTTGTTAAATTTTAAATCTGTGATTGTCAAGTACTGTGCATTTAGTGAAATTAGAATGCAAAATAAAATTATAAGACAACATCTTTAATTATCTCTATTTTCAATAGTTTAAACTAGTTAAACAAGAATGTTTGAATTAAATGAATTATTAAATTGATACGCGGGAAAATTTTCAACTAATTGATGTTAACATCATGAAAATCTATAGAGCAATTATTAATTTTTAAGCGTTTAATTTTTAACGATATTTTGTGACAGTTGCTAATTTTTCGATTTTCAATTGACACCCTACTCTTGCCGTAAGACGTTGTCTACGTCAAAACAGTTATTCACTAATCGTGCTTAGACTTACTGGGACACCCTATATGAACATTAGACTACAAAAACAAATATTAGATGCGCAACTAAGTTCCCGCTGTTTAGCAATAGATGGCGCCAGTAGTAAGTGCTGGTCGAATGTTGTACATCTCAAGCGTCATAAACCAAGCTCAGACATATGGTAAACAAACCGCTTTGCCAAATCAGCGATTTTGGTTTAGTGTTATATATTTTGGTTGTTTGAAGATGTCTGATTTCGTGCCAAATAATCGTCATTTGCGGGAAGTGTTGATTTTCTTCTTTCATTCGAAGAAAACGGCGGCTGAAGCACATCGAGAGCTCCAAAAAGTTTACGGTGATGCTGCTCTGAGTGAAACAACGTGTCGTGATTGGTTTCGTCGCTTCAAAAACGGTGATTTCAGTGTTGATGATCGTCCGCGTGAAGGAATGCCAAAAAACTTCGAAGAATCTGAATTGGAGGCATTGCTCGATGAGGATCCGTGTCAAACGCAAGAAGAGCTTGGTTCAGGATTAGGAGTTTCTCGCCAAGCCATTTCTAAGCGATTGCATGCGTTGGGAATGATTCAAAAGCAAGGAACTTGGGTTCCTTACGATTTGAAACCAAGAGATGTTGAGCGTCGTTTTTTCGTCTGTGAACAACTGCTCCAGCGGCAAAAAAGAAAGAGCTTTCTACATCGCATTGTGACGGGTGACGAAAAATGGATTCATTACAGTAACCCAAAACAGAAACATTCATGGAGACTGCCAGGGCATGTTTCAACTTCGTCGCCTAGGCCGAATATTCACGCTGCGAAGGTTATGCTGTGTATTTGGTGGGACCAAGTTGGTGTTATTTATTATGAGCTATTGAAACCAAACGAAACCATTACCGGGGAACGGTATCGAACTCAATTGATGCGATTGAGCCGAGCACTGCACGAAAAACGGCCACAATACGAGCACAGACACGAAAAAGTGATTCTTCAGCATGACAACGCTCGACCTCACGTTACGAAACCCGTGAAAACCTACTTGGAAACGCTCAAATGGGAAGTCCTACCCCACCCGCCATATTCTCCTGATATTGCACCGTCCGATTATTACTTGTTCCGTTCGATGGCACATGGTCTCACTGGTCAGCAATTCCACTCATATGATGACATCTCAAAATGGCTTGATTCTTGGATAGCATCAAAAGACGAACAGTTCTATCGAAATGGTATTCACGTTCTACCAGAAAGATGGGAAAAAGTAGTAGCTAGTGATGGGCAATACTTTGAATAATTCGTTTGTAACCTTTGTTTTCAAAATAAAGTTCCTTTTTCACCAAAAAACAGCGAGAACTTAGTTGCGCACCTAATATGTTCCCTAGTTTGAATTAATTCGGACTCGGATTCGATGGTGGATCTTAAGCCCCGAAACGGCCTTAAAAAAGTTTTTTTTCTTTTGTTTCTTGATTATCGAGATTTTCAGCCTTTGGCTGGTTCATCTCCCGTCGTAGTCACTCAAACACCGCTTTTGAGCATTTCGTAACTTGTGGGGAGTAGAGATTTGAACTCGTGACTTTAGCGTGAGAAGTATGGATGTTAACCACTACGCCGGGGTCGCCCCCGCCTTAAAAAAAGTTGATCTACCAGCGTAACGGGTTAACTGACTGAGCTTAGGGAAGTGGATGTACTAGGCACGACTATACGTTTTTGTAATGGTGTGTCCCAATTATAACTCAAACCCTCGAAGATATTTGAAATGGTCATATGCCTGAATCATAAATCAAACTTGTTTTAATACATGGAAGGCACTTCTCGGATCGACGTCAGGACCAATCACAACCCTACAAAGTTGACCATCTACAAGACATTGATTAGACCGGTAGTCCTCTACGGCCACGAATCATGGACATTGCTGGTGGAGCACCCTTGGTGTCTTTGAATGGAAGGTGTTGCGTCCGATCTACGGTGGAGTGCAGATGAAATACGAAACGAGGAGGAGACGAATGAACCATGAATTGCATCGGTTGCTGGGAGAACCTCTCATCGAATACACCGCTAATATCGGTTGACTACGATGGACTGGACATGTCGCAAGGATGTCAGACGAAAGTCCATTTAAAATAATTCTCGATAACGATCTAACAGGCACAAGAAAAAGAGGCGCGCAACGAGTAAGGTGGATCGATCAAGTAGAAGGTTACCTGCCGACCCTTTGCAGACTGCGAGGTTGGCGAAATGCAGCCATGGAGCGAAATGAATGGATACTCCTACGGTGTACAGCAGAAGACACCTCAGTCTTGGCCTAGTTGGAAAAATAAGTAAGTAAGTGGAATCCTATTGTACTGCTTATGGTGTCAACAATCCGCTTGACAAATGCTGTAGACTTTTTAATGATATATGTACTGTGCGCATTAAAAAGAGCGACTAAAGGTTGCACGGAATCAAATTGCACCACTTTTAAATGTCTGTAGCTTTTTACTCGTTGGGTATTTTCTATTTAAATTTTGAGTGGAATTAGTTCAATGTGTATTTGTTTACGCTGTATCAATTTCACTAGCAGATGTGCAATCGTTGCGAAGATGGAGTGTGAAGAACAGCAGCGACGCAAAGTAATTTTGCGCACGTACCTCGAAAATCCGGATCTTTCTCATCGTGCCATCAGCAGGAAGCTGGGAATTGTACATTCTACAGTGTCTCATGTTTTAAATCGGTAACACGAACGTTTGACCATCGATCGGAAAGAAAAAAGTGGCAAAAATGGATCTCCGTATAGTGTTAAGGATCACAAGCGGGTAGTTCAACCTTTCAAGAGGAATCCCAACAGTTCAGTTCGAGATGTGGCGAAGAAACTGAATCTAACCAAAACTTGCAAGATGCGAAAAAATGTGAAGGATTACACACGTACAAAGTCCAAAAGGCACCTAATCGCGATGAATGGCAGAATACGGTAGGTAAAACACATGCACGGTAGCTCTACACCCAGATGTTGACGAAACAACGTTGCCTCAATATGGATGATGAGACGTATGTAAAAGCAGACTCCCGGCAGCTTCCGGGGCTCCAGTTTTTCACTGCTCATCATAATTGCGATGTCCCTGAGGACGTTAGAAAGCAGAAGATGTCAAAGTTTGCCAAAAATATATGATTTGGCAAGCAATTTGCTCGTGTGGTAAGCGGAGCACCCCATTCGTGAGAACTGGAACGGTCAATGGGTAGGTGTACCTAAAGGAACGCCTCCAAAAGCGTCTATTTCCTCTTCTGAGGTCACACGATGGTCCTACGATTTTCTGGCCGGATTTAGACTCGTGCCATTACTCGAAAGAGGTTTTGGAGTGGAACAAGGCTAAGGAGATCAATTTCGTGCCGAAGCATCTCAACCCCCCGAACGCACCGGAACTGCGGCCAATTGAAAAGAACTGGGCCATCATGAAGCAGGCACTTCTGACGCATCCTAAGGAAGTGAAATCAGAGGAAGATATGAAGAAATAATGGATTGCCACGCAAAAAAAAAAGTTGGTTCAAATGTTGTACAGGACCTTATGAGTAGTGGAAAGAAGAAGGTTCGTGCATTTGGATATGGAATTTAAATTTAATAAAACACACATGGGAAAATCTACATAACATGTTTTATTTTACTCCCTGAATGTTTGAAGATGATTGGTTGAACGGGCGAATTTTTTCCGAATATTTGTGTGTGTCGCAATTTGATTCCGTACACCCTTTATTTTCGGATGGATGGTAAAAAAGAACGGAAAAATATGTTTCAACAAACCCAATTACATTTGATACACTTAGAAATTACAAACTTCATAAAAATACTTCTACTCCCTGCCTCGTCGCCTTGCGGCAGTAAGGCGGAACTTTGGCCAAAGGCGCATTTTGAAAATGATTTTTCAAAACAGCTGAGAATTCAAATCAATACAAAACTTAATTTTCATAAACAAGCTCATTTCAGTCTACTCACTAACGGGAACACAATGAACATTTTGCAAAAATGCAGTTCGAAAAACAAATACGGTGGTTCCTAGCACCAAGTTCGGCCACTTCTTAACGCTGCCCGTTGAGCCAGCAAACCGGCAAAGCCATCATCGATAAAACCTTCGAAATTATGATAATGATAATGAATGTTCCTGGACCGGGCTTGCTGATTCGCGTACGGCAAGCGACTCGGTGGTGAAGATTTTACGACCGACCGCCTGAAATATTGAGTGGCTTCATCACTAGCCGAAAAAAGGAGACGCCTCGTACTTCACGCGAAGAGCGCTGCATCAGCAATTTGACCTGGTGCTCTCCCCTCCCCATCCTGCTCACTTTATTCGATTCGATCCGGTTGCGCCTTCGATCTTGCTGCTGTTGTTGCTGTTTCAACAGTTTGATATTTTAAATTAAAGCGATCCAAGTCAAAGAACACATAAATAACGCTCCACAGGCGCGCAGGTCCGTGAGTCCCCACGCTGACATCGGTTCGATTTGGTTGACATGCACATACAATTTTTTACCATATTTTATCGGGCGAAGCATCACTGGATTGGTCGCTGGTAATGAAATATAATTGTGAGATGGTTCTCATTTTAGTGTGGCCAAGTTCCCCGCCAAGGTGCAGTGAAGAAGCGGCGAAACTTTGAAGAAATTCACACACATGCAACCATCGCTGTGGCACCTTCAAGCAGTGAAGCGATCCTGGGGAATGCGTACCAATCTTCCATTTTTGCTAATTGATTTTTCTTGTTCTGGTGTCATTTTATTTTCCCCGATGAGCATTATTTCAGGGTGATCCGAACTGTCTGGCCGTGGCGTTTTGCACTTAATTGTTATTTTAGTGGATCGAGGTCTTGAATGACGAAGCGGAAGTTGATAGAGTTCTAAATATTTGTGTGATCTTATCGACCTCCTTTTGACTTTGTTTCACATTTTTTCTTAATATTGTTCCAGTTAGCAAAGCATCCACATGTTGTGCTTTGCCGAGGAGGCAATAAATCAACATGCATAACAATTTCTCTTTTAGTCTCTCAGCTCCCAGTCCCCCTGCTCCATACATGTGGAACTGCCGAACGAATTTCAATTCACGTACGTGAAATAAATAGATGAACCGGAGAAGAAAATTCATCTGTCCATCTTGATTGCAGAAGTCTCTTCAGTTTCACAGTTTATTTGCCGACACGAAGGGAAATATCTCAATGCGCTATCGATTTTCCATGAAACCAAAATATCCCAACATCACTATCAGTGTCCACCACGCGGGTGTCCCCCCGCCAACAATTGCAACGAGGAGTTTGATCGTCCCAATCGGAAAGAATTCAGAGTTATGTAGCAAATCTGAGCGGCCCGGCCGTCCGCCGTGTGAGTAAGACTGAGAAGGAGCAAAATCCGTACAGAAGAGATTGGTCACTCTTCCTCCTGACATATCCGAGTGGAACCGACTGTGTGACAACGACGTATGGACCCAGACACCAAACTAACAACCTGGACGACTAACGTCCCGCAACCGTGATATCCTGGTTGGTTGGGCGCTGGATGCTGCATCGACCGGAAAGGGGACACTATATTTTAGATATATTTTCCCTCCACTTTTAACCGGCACAATCCTCGAACGATCGATCGATCGGGGGAAACTTATTCCACAGTTTGGTTTTGTCTACCGTAGTGCGCTTCCGGCGAGTACGTGGAAGAATGAGGGGGAAAAAGAAAAGCGGTCAGATCCCTTCTGAGGACCTCCTTCGGCATCGGCACTGCTGCTGATGCTGTCACCCAAATGAAGAGCAGTGAGCGAGTGGTCGATTTTTGTCAAAGCGGGTTGAGTCACAGAGACGAATCGAAAACCCATCCGATGGATCCTCCTTTGGGGATGAGAAATGAAGAAATCGTTATATCACGTATCAAAACTAAAATAGAGACACATTCGTTCCGGTATTCTGCTGTGGAGCCACAGCAAGGTGTGGGAGGAAGGGTTTAAAGCCGAAGGAAAGACACCAAGTTTTCTCGTTGGGACGACGACGAGATGGATGAATAAAATGAAACGCGACAGCCATCAATCGATTGTCAAACTGGTATGTCTCCGAATGAGTTCTAGCGTTGCGTTTGCCGAGGACGGTGAGAAGGGATTGGGGAAGTTGGAATGGTACGCGGAATAGTGCGGGATGAGAATGACGAACAGCGAAGTATTCAGTGAAAACTTTTGAGACATGTACCATGAAGTTTGCAGCTCTTCATCTAGTCTTGGGACGGATGATAGAATGAGGTTTTGAGCAAGATAATACTGATGTTGAATTCAAATATCCTTCCCTGAACCATGCATCCATTTGAAAATGAATTGGTAGATATTCAACTGAGAAATGAAAACCAACTCGATTTTTCTAATAGGTTTAGACTAAAAGTTGTACCAAGTCTAATCAGTTGAATCACTGTTGTGGTTGTTGTTTTAGCGAAAAATTGGGCTTAGATAGTTAAATCAAAACGATATTTTTGACGTAGGACTACGTCTGTGTTTTCGATACTGGGGTACACATTCAAATTGCGTAAAATTGTGCGTCACGAAATACGGTCAGGTTTTGAACGTTAATTACTAAGTAATTTCACGATCAATTTCCAAAATGTTTGCAGCATTAGGTTAAGACATTGTCTACATTTTGATTCCAATCCGCTCATAACAGATGCTCCATCGTACCCTTAGCCGTAAAGAAACTACAAGTCTATATTATCCTCTTGCAGAAATTTCATAAAGGTTGAAGCAAGATTTTTGCCGGTGCAATGTGTACCCGGTACAAAACCCAGAAAATCTTACGAAAATTACTGTTTAAATATGGGAGGAATGTTATTAGTTTGGGGAAGGTTTGGTGTGTGTTGAAGGGGGGTTTTTGTGTGGTATTTATTTTGGTGGTTGAAGTAATAAAAAAGTGTTGGGTTTTTAGCATAGCATAGCATAGCATTTTCCGACCATACACAATCCTGGGTTGGCTGTTGTAGAGACGATGGAAGCGCCAGAAGAGCTGCCTTGGGTGTGACAGGCTCTTCATCCATCAATCTCTTTGCACAACACCTGGCCAGGTCCTTATGATCAGCAAGGGATGGGAGGGAAGTGTTGATTAGATGTCTACTTAAGAAGATGCTGAGAACTCATGCAACCTTCATAGACATCTGGAGTTGGAAGTTGGATGGGATTGTGCGGGAGGCTTTCCTTGGCGAGAAAGCATATGTATATTTATATGTATATTGGTCGTTGGGAGTGACGAAGCTAAGAAAGTTAATGCACTCCTTTGTTGTCCTCACAGGCGTTTCTCACTTGTATCCAAGCTCCAAATCCAAGAGTGTAGCGCCTTTTCTTGCGTGAGAGTTGACTGTCGGTTGGGACATGAGCACTAACTCTTGCCCTAGCCTTTTATGACTTATGGTTATAGCGCCATTACTCGCTTTCTGAAAAGAGAAGAAGGACGCGCCGACACAGAGTCATACGCTCATACACATACACACATATAGGCACACACTCTATCACACGCACATGCACACTCACGCACACACACATAATCACGTATTCATGGTTTTTAAATAGCTTTAGGTCGAACCAAACGGTCAAAAAATGTATGTACGATTAAAGGAATTTCCCCCGCTGAACAACAAACGTTACGGGAGCTAAAACTCTACTGATACCACGAATATAAAAAGTAAAAAGTACTTAGCTGCATTCCATTTAATTACGTTATGTTCGACGGTCCAAGAAGTGCACACAAACTAGTTCGGCCAGCGCAAGAATCAAAAGTTTTCAACCTTCTACCAAAGTTTCCGCAAACAACACAGTGAACTATTCTTGCGTAATAGACCGTTTGTACGATTCAGATAAGAACACAATATCTATGAACGCGGGAGTCGGATTTTACAGGAAAAATATATCGATCAACCCAAGCTGGGCATTCCCACCGGCCACGGTATCACTCGCGATCGACACAAAGCACGAAGGGGTTTCTACGACTTTCGGAGGATTGGTCGGTGTTGACGGAGAAGAATGCGGATCGCGAGTTATTTCCCGTACTTTCCACCAAAGGGTTTCTGAACAGTGATGCTCATGTCTTTTTCGTCTTCAACCAAACGGATTCCGGAAGCTGACTTGTGATCGTCTTCATTTCCTTACTTTGAAATTGTTTGAGAAACTCGAGTGAAATAATGACAGCTACAAACTTAAACTGCCTTCTTCTAGCATGGTAAAATCAAGTAACTAGTACCGCTAACTTTTCTAATGAAAACTAATCGTAGCTAATATGACCGTGGTCCCTCAACGATTGCCACTATTGTAATAGTTTTACGCTGACGAAAAGAAACCGGCATGCCAATTCCTTTCGAAAAAATTAATTCACTCACTCAAACATAGCCAAAACAATACACCCTGATGCTGCATTCAAGTCCCTGCGCACTCATACTCAAAGGATGGCAGTAAGAAAAAATGTGAGCGGAGGCAAATGAAATTACCTGCTGACTTAAACATCCGATAGAGCTGAGCATGAGCATGAGCATGAGCATGATTGACCGCCCGAGTTTGCTACTCCGTTGTTGCCAGATCAGCTATTATTACACAGACTCCGTTGTTGCCAGATCAGCTGTTATTACACAAAGAACCAACAGATGATGCTCGGGACTAACATACATCTTCAATGTGTAAAAACTGGTGATCCCATACTAAGGCAATACCGACGCCAGCCTCGCCCGAATGCAAGAATGGGTACCCGAGAGAAAAAAAGATATGAATACCTAATTTTGATCTTGATAACTGGTTGGTAAAGACAGTAAGAGGAATAAAGAAAAAACAAAATAGGGGTATCTGGTATTGGGTATTATTTTTGTTTTGGTGTGGTGGGATTTGATGTATTTGGTATTTGAGGGGTTGGGGTAAAAGTGGATGGAAAAAGGGAGATAGGTTTGTTGGATGTGGGATTTTTTGTGTAAAGGGGGTAGGAATATGTTGACGTACTACTCGCTTCATTGAAAGCCAAGGAATCCACTGCATTTCCATGAGAAATCACTGGAATTTTGGATAACTAGATTGGGTGGCAGCAGGGTTCGTTTTGGTTAACGATAAGCTGTCAAGTGTAATTAGTACCGATTTCCGATTTGAACCGATTTAAACCAACAGTAAGGAAGCTATTGGGGCCACTCACCGAGTGTGATACTGGTATTTCATTAGGCAAACAAGGTAATTCATCTCAACGCTTGAGTACCAACTTGGACCGATCTACACCAACAGTCCGGATGCCACTGGAGTCCTTACAAAATGGGACAGTGGCTTATTTGTTCCAAGATAGGGTGGCCCGACGAGCATGGCGAACGAATAATTTGGATCACAATTAATTATGTACCTCACCACCGACCGATCTTACCCGGCGAACCACGACTTCTGATGCTCACTCGATCACTGGCACAACGAACAATAGGCAACCGAAACAATAGACAAAAAGCTACGCCCGATAACAAAATATTACGGACCAAAGTTTCGACACTCCCGACTCAACCGATTCAACCGATGGCCAACGCAAACCTATCAGGTTGGATTTGTTATTGTTATTGTTAATTGCGTAAATCGTACCTTCTACTAAGGCGTATCCGGGGACTACTCCCCGCCGGGTCTATGCAACCTATTAAATCTTCCCGTTGCACGTGTCAGCTTGTGCGATACTCTAGACACACATAGGTGGTCGTATTCGGGTCTTCCACTGGGTAGGCTCAGGTGTCCGTCCAGTTTCTGGTACATAAATTCATTTTCATACCTAACTGAATTATTATTACTTAAAAGTTTTGAGAAAACCAACGGCTAGTCGGTAGTAATTTGTATTGCACTCAATTGGCCATAATAATAAGAAAGCTCCACACCGTATTCTTCAAAATATTATAATAATTATAAACTTTTTAGAATGAGACCGATTGACATGTCCTCATTAAAAATTATTGGAATTTGGTTTTTTGGTAACATACAAGAAACAAACATATTTTTTTATATATTTATATATATATATATATATATATATATATATATATATATATATATATATATATATATATATATATATATATATATATACCTTGTGATCAAAAAGTTCCGGTAATTTTCAATTTAAAAAGGCCGCCTTTATTTTTTCGGTAAAATCTTTTTAGTGTAAGATGGCAACACTAGTTCTGATATTCTGTCAAAGTGTGAGAGCAAATTATCCATTAGTTTTGTTTTGACAACTGCTTTTGTTAGTCGAAAAATAGACGCTCGGCGATTTTTACCATGGATAAAAAATTGGAACAACGCGTTTGTGTGAAATTTTGTGTTGCAAACGGATTTTCTGCAGCGGAAACGCTCAGAATGTTGCAAAAAGCCTTTGGTGAGGACTCTATGTCACAAAATCGTACATTTGTTTGGCACAAAGACTTTAAAGAAGGCCGTGAAAGCGTGAGTGACATGCCGCGTTCTGGACGACCATCGACCTCAACTACCGATGAAAACATCGCTTCCGTGAAGAATTTAGTTATGGAAAACCGCTCAATTAGCATTCGGGAGATAGCTGCACTCCTTGATATCTCATTTGGATCGACCGAACACATTTTGACGGAAATTCTGGGCATGAAACGCATTGAAGCACGACTTGTTCCAAAAGAGCTGAATTTTTTGCAAAAACAGCATCGAGTTGAGGTCGCTAAACAGATGATTGCGAACGCAGATAGCGATCCCACATTCATGGAACGCATCATAACTGGTGATGAAACGTGGGTATATGAATTTGATATGCTCACAAGTCAACAATCGTCCGAATGGCGCGCCGAAGATGAGCCGAAACCAAAAAAATCACGACAAAGTCGCTCCAAAATTAAAGTTTTACTGACCGTTTTCTTTGATTTTCGCGGTGTCGTCCATTCTGAATTCCTTCCAGAAGGTCGAACGGTTAACAAAAAGTATTATTTACAAGTTATGAGACGTTTGCGTGAGGCAATTCGAAAGAAGAGGCCAGAATTGTGGCGCAATAATTCGTGGATTTTACACCACGATAACGCTCCATCACACACCGCGCTCACTATTTGTGAATTTTTGGCCAAGAACTCCACCAATACCATCAAACAAGCACCATATTCACCAGACCTTGCCCCGTGCGACTTCTTTCTCTTCCCAAAACTGAAAATTCCGCTCAGAGGTAGGCGTTTTGAATCGATTGATGCGATAAAAAAGAATTCGCTGGAAGAACTGAAAGCCATACATTCATCGGCCTATAAAAAATGTATGGATGATTGGATAAAGCGCTGGCATATGTGTGTTGCCTCTAATGGCGAGTACTTTGAAGGCGATAATAAAGATATCAATTAAAAATTGAAATAAATGCGTTTTTTTTCAAATTACCGGAACTTTTTGATCACAAGGTATATATATATATATATATATATATATATATATATATATATATATATATATATATATATATATATATATATATATATATATATATATATATCTTTTTGTGTAAATGGGGTGTTTGGGTTTTTATTTTGTGATTATCAGGGGTTGAAAGAGGATAATATTTTTTTTAAAAATAAATATTCATCTTTTATTTTTTTTTGACCAATTTTAAAGTTTTATATATTTTTTTTTTTTTGTTTGTTTGTTTGGCTTTATTACTATAAATTAAAAAAAATTAAATATTAAACATTTAACAGTTAATCATTATTTAAATACAAAAATTTTATAATATGGGTGAGAATAAAAGGTTCCCCACTTCGTCTTTTTTTCTTTTTTTCTTTTTTTTTTTTTACTTTGTTTTATTTATAATATTTTATTTTTATTTTATTTTTTTTATTTTCTTTTTGTTATTTATTTGAAATAAAGGAGTTTTACTTAAAGAAAAAAAAAAACAATTGGTGTTGAAAAAAAAAACAGTGGCAAAATAAAGTGCCCACTTCATTTAGGCTACAGAAAACATAAATTAAAGTAAAATAAAAGCATTTCAATAATTGATGTGTCCTCCTTTGGCCTTCAGGTCCTCCTGCAGGCGCTTCGACATGCTCTCGACCAGGTTCTTTAGGTGCTGTGGATCTAGCTCTTCCCAGGCGCGCTCCAGGGCTTCAAAATAGTTATTTTTATAGGTAACACCAGTTTTGTCAACCCTGGCATCGAGAATCGCCCACAAATTCTCGATGGGATTGAGGTCCGGGCTTTGTGGAGGCCATTCCAGCGGTTTAATCCGACAAGACCGGAAGAAAGACTTGGTCTTCTTGGCAGTATGCTTCGGGTCGTTGTCCTGCTGGAATACGAACTTCTCTTCAAGGCCCGTTTGGATCAGCGAAACCTCCAGATTTTCTCGCAGGATGTTGATGTAAAAATCTGCCGTCATTATCCCGTCAATTTTCACAATGCTTCCCACTCCACCCCACGAAAAACACCCCCAGACCATCACATTTCCTCATCCATGCTTCATCGTGCCTTGGATGTGGCGCTCCTGAAGCTCCTCACCCGATCTGCACCAAACATGAACCCGCCGCTTTAGGTTAAACAGCTCGAATTTTGATTCGTCCGTCCAGAGAACCGTTTTCCAGAACTCTAGGGGCTTATCAGCATGCTCCTTAGCAAACTTAAGCCGTTCGGCTTTGTTTGCCTTGCTGATAAATGGGCGCTTCCGGGCAAGTTTGCTATTCAACCCCTGTGCTACGAGACGGCGACGAACAGTTCGACCGGAAACTGATAACTGAAGGGTTTCCTGGATCTCGCGGACAGTTACCTTCGGGTTCTTCTTGACTTCGCGCATGATCTTGGTGTCCGTTCTCGCATCCGTTTTTCGCTTCCTGCCTCTGCCAGGGCGATCCACCACTGATCCAAACGTTTTAAGCTTCAGAAGAATTTTGCCAAGCGCTGCCTTACTGATACTGTACTTCTTAGCGACAGCCCGGTGCGATTCACCGTTTTGCACATCACGAACGACCAGTTTTCGGATACACAAGGGAATTGCTTTCGAAAGCACTGCGTTCTCAATTTTTTCCAATTGAATCAAATGCGATCACGTATACAAAGGTTGAGCCGTTTGCTTCAAAACATGTCAAAATATCAAAACATAAACAATCGAGGGGTCTTCCAATGGAAACTTATCGAAAACATATCGATTTTTGAAGTGGGCACTTTATTTTGTCACTGTTTTTTTTTCAACATAAATTGATTTTTTTTTTTTTTAAGTAAAACTCCTTTTTTTTTCAGTATTCCATAAGTGAAACTTAAAAAGAATATAAAAAATAGAATAAAAAAAAAACTACACTGTGTTTACTTAATTTGAACCAACTAGATGAGAGAAATTGAAAAAACGAAGAGGTGGGCACTTTATTTTGCCTATCAGTGTAAATCGTTATCAAAAAATTGCGCTGTTGAATGAGACAAGTTACATTTTAAGAATAACAAAGTTTGAAATTGGTTGTTTTTCGGACATTTTTGGTGTTTTTTTTCTAAATTTTGAAAAATTTAAATATAAAAATATGGGGTTGGGGGGGGTTTTTAAACAAAAATTAAGGTGGTGGTGAGGGCCCCTCAAAGTTGTGGGTTTTTTTTTTTTGTGGGAAAAAAATATTTGTGTAAATTTTTTTTTGGGGGGGGGGTAAAAAAAAATAAAGGGGGTGTTTTTTTATTGTAAAAAAAAAAAAAAAAAAATAAATTTTTTTGGTAAAAAAAAAAATTTTGTTTGTTATAAAAAAAAATTTTTTTTTTTTTTTTAAAGAAAACAATGTTAAAAAAAAATACATTGCTTATACACTGTTATATATAGTTTGATAAAGGAGTATTTTATTTTAGAATTTTTGTCATGTGAAAAAATAAAATAAATCACTTTTTTCCAAAGTCCTTGACTAAGCGCTCACTCTCGGTTGCTTCCGGGATTAACGCTTTTCTTTTCACTGCCGTTCGAAGTACGGCAGACGATTATCTTATTCTCGGAAAGCAAAAGATGACGTTTGCGGAATTTTTGGACAGTCGGAATCTTTTCACTTCTGACCTCTCCTCAGACGGCTGCTGAGCTAGATACAGGTTAAGGTTTTTTTTTCCATTAGGGCGAATCTACAATTGAGAGACTCTCTCTGTTTACTTTCTCTTTCACCAATAGCCAAATCATTTTCACATTTTTCGCTTGGCTGTTTGCTCAATATGCTAGCCAGCACTCATATCTTGCGATCTGTGTAGAAAAAATCAATCCATAGTTTGATAATGGCGCTGTAATTAATGAAAGAGAACGAGGCAAGAGACCCAAGTAACATTGCTAACACCATCCTGCTTTATTAAGTTTTATTAAAGTTTTGTGAAAGCCACTTGAAATAAATTTGGTTTTATTATGGCACCAAGAGGTGCCAATGGGTTTCATATTTTAGTAAGGTTTATGAGAACCTACACAGCTTGTTTACAACAATCTTGAAACCTTGTGTCTCAAATTCCTTTTACTCCTAACAAAGGTTTTATTTCGACTTTATGAACTCGTAAAATGCTGTACTGAAATGCCGTTTTAGGACTCATTGATTTTATCTTATTATGGTCAGTTGAAAAAACATTTTAAAACCATTTTGCCTACAGTAAATGCATTAAACGGCAAATTGGCATTGAAGAAAGTCACCATAATACCAAATAGTTTTATAATAGTCATTGCGAAGAAAAATTGGCTTTATGGCAGAACTGTGATTATTTTCCAATCGCCATATTGAAATATAAGAGATAATTGAAATGTGGAAAAATAAATGCATGTAATGTTCAATGGTATGCAAATACACTATAGATCGGAGACTAATTTCGGCATTCTTTTAGATAATCGCATCCAATTCCAAGCACTTTTCAGGAAATTCATGATTAATTTATCGAATGTATATTTATAAATTTGATTTATGTTGTTGTAAATGCACATAATTTCCGAGGCGCATTAATTTTTGGCTCTTATCGCGCCAATATTCACCATATAAATAAATGCGTGCATAATTTGGAGCATAATACGCTGTAGAAAACACAATTTGTTTTGGATATTTTGCTATCAAACAAAATTTCCCGCAACACTATACCTATTGTTACTGCTAAATGAATCAAAAGAGCAGAGAATCGAACAAAGCAGAACAACAAAAACCAACCACGATATCACAGTGAAGTTTGACAGCTGTGGCAATTTGACCGCATGCTGGTTTTCATGGCAGCCAAAAGATTTTATGAAGGTTCTCAAGTGGTCATAGCATCTAGCACTAGAATATATTCAAAATCGTTATGGTTTTATTAAGGTTTCATTAACTTGTTTTCACAACCGTCTATAGAGTGGGCCATTTTGTACAAATTTTGGCTTTAAAGAAGCATAGAGGAGGTGTTGGTAGACAAAACAGTTTTCATTGTAGTTTTATCAACAAAGCCGGGAGAAGTGTTATACGGCTGGAATAAAACTAAAATTGTTACTTGTGGAGAGTCTCTCAATTATAGATTCGCCCTTATGAATAAAAACCCTAGTGGTAATGAATTTTATGTTGAAACATTCCTCCACCCTTATTAGACCGCGATGGAGTAGAAATATTCAATGCATCCGATAAAGGGTGATACGGTCAAAATTTGGTCAGGGGAAAACGGGGGTAAATGGGGGAAATTTTTTTTTTTAAAAAAAAAATATTTTTTTTTTTTTTGTTTTTTTAATAATAAAATGAAGAAAAAAAATTAGGTGGGCTTCTTTTTTTTAAAGGGGGGGGGTGCGCCCCGCCATATATTTTGTGGCGTTTTTGGGGGGGAAAAGTTTTTTGTGTCGTTCTTGGGTGTTTTTTTTTTCTTTAGGTTCCGCTTGACAATAGCCCAGTATTTCTCAATTGGGCGGAGCTCTGGCGTATTGAGAGGGTTCTTGTCCTTGGGAACCACCTGCACGTTGTTGGCGGCGTACCACTCCATGGCCTTTTTACCGTAATGGCAAGATGCCAAATCCGGCCAAAACAGTACGGAACAACCGTGTTTCTTCAGGAAAGGCAGCAGACGTTTATTCAAACACTCTTTCACGTAAATTTCTTGGTTGACAGTCCCGGAAGCTATGAAAATGCTGCTTTTCAAGCCACAGGTACAGATGGCTTGCCAAACCAGATATTTCTTTGCGAACTTTGACAGTTTCGTGTGCTTGAAAATATCTGCTACCTTTCCCCTTCCTTTTGCCGTATAAAACTCCTGTCCCGGAAGCTGCTTGTAGTCGGCTTTGACGTAGGTTTCGTCGTCCATTACCACGCAGTCAAACTTCGTCAGCATCGTCGTGTACAGCCTCCGGGATCGCGCTTTGGCCGTCGTATTTTGTTTATCATCGCGATTTGGAGTCACTACCTTCTTGTAAGTCGATAGTCCGGCTCGTTTTTTGGCTCGATGCACGGTTGTAGACGATACACCCAGCTTATTTGCGGCATCTCGGAGAGATAGGTTAGGGTTTCGCTTGAAACTACCGGCAACTCTCTTTGTCGTCTCAGCGGCTTCCGGTTTTCGATTTCCCCCCGATCCAGACTTCCTGGCTGTCGACAAACGTTCCCCAAACACTTTAATTACATTTGTAACGGTTGATTTGGCAACTTTTAGCGATTTTGCCAACTTTGCGTGCGAGTAAAGGGTGATACGGTCAAAATTTGGTCAAGGGAAAACGCGTGTAAATCGGTGAAATCGTTTATTTAAAAAATCAAATTAAATTTCTTTTTCAAGTTCAATTAGTATAAAATTCAGGAAAAATATTCAGTTAGGCTTCCGCTTTTCCAAATCCGAATTGCCGGGCCTTACGCTTGACCCCTGCCATCAGATTTTGTACAGCCACCTTGTCCACCTTCTTCGCCGCAGAAAGCCAGTTTGCCTTGAACTGCTGCTCGTCCTTAGCAGTTTTTATGGTCTTCTTTAGGTTCCGCTTGACAATAGCCCAGTATTTCTCAATTGGGCGGAGCTCTGGCGTGTTGGGAGGGTTCTTGTCCTTGGGAACCACCTGCACGTTGTTGGCGGCGTACCACTCCATGGCCTTTTTACCGTAATGGCAAGATGCCAAATCCGGCCAAAACAGTACGGAACAACCGTGTTTCTTCAGGAAAGGCAGCAGACGTTTATTCAAACACTCTTTCACGTAAATTTCTTGGTTGACAGTCCCGGAAGCTATGAAAATGCTGCTTTTCAAGCCACAGGTACAGATGGCTTGCCAAACCAGATATTTCTTTGCGAACTTTGACAGTTTCGTGTGCTTGATCTGCTACCTTTCCCCTTCCTTTTGTCGTATAAAACTCCTGTCCTGGAAGCTGCTTGTAGTCGGCTTTGACGTAGGTTTCGTCGTCCATTACCACGCAGTCAAACTTCGTCAGCATCGTCGTGTACAGCCTCCGGGATCGCGCTTTGGCCGTCGTATTTTGTTTATCATCGCGATTTGGAGTCACTACCTTCTTGTAAGTCGATAGTCCGGCTCGTTTTTTGGCTCGATGCACGGTTGTAGACGATACACCCAGCTTATTTGCGGCATCTCGGAGAGATAGGTTAGGGTTTCGCTTGAAACTACCGGCAACTCTCTTTGTCGTCTCAGCGGCTTCCGGTTTTCGATTTCCCCCCGATCCAGACTTCCTGGCTGTCGACAAACGTTTCCCAAACACTTTAATTACATTTGTAACGGTTGATTTGGCGATTTTGCCAACTTTGCGTGCGAGTAGCTCGGATTTTCGCGATGCGCGAGCAAAATTTTGATACGCTGCTCTTCTTGCTTGGACGGCATTTTGACAACTGAAGAGTGAATTCCAAAATCAAAATAGGAGCAACATTCTACACACACACACCTTCAAAATGAGGGGTGTTCAGGTTTTTTAAATGCAAAATTGAAAGAAATACGTCAAGTTGATATTGACCAAATTTTGACCGTATCGCCCTTTAGCTCGGATTTTCGCGATGCGCGAGCAAAATTTTGATACGCTGCTCTTCTTGCTTGGACGGCTGAAGAGTGAATTCCAAAATCAAAATAGGAGCAACATTCTACACACACACACCTTCAAAATGAGGGGTGTTCAGGTTTTTTAAATGCAAAATTGAAAGAAATACTTCAAGTTGATATTGACAAAATTTTGACCGTATCGCCCTTTACTCTGTTCGAAAATCTAGAGCTAGAAAATGATTTTTTTATTCAGATTTGTGTAGACTCAGGCTTTGTAACGGGAAATCTTTAGTCATTTGCAAGGATCTTTAATAGCTCTTCTTCGTTTTTCCACTTGCCCCATCGACGGAAAAAAACGCGAGTGCTCCACCGCACCATCACCGGAAACACGACCCACTAGCTCTGATCTATACACACACGTCACGTACACGCACACAACCTTCTGACAAGCTTGATTCTTGTAATTTGTTTTTGCTCTCGAATCGAACAATTTATTTGAGAACAGAAACTGATCGTTCGGAACCGATTCCCGTATTCAAGCCAGGTATTCCGGAAACTGAGTGGAATGATTCTACTCAGAACAGCCGATGAAAGCGTTTTCACTTCACTTTTGGGCTGCGATTGTTTTTAACAAAAAGGCTGAAACACCTCACTGATACTCACGTACCGTCATCGATTTCTATGCAGGCATAGAAAGAACCTCTCTTTCAGCGTTGTGTGAGTATGATTAAGATACACTGAACAAGAAGAAAATCACGATCTTCGCAACCGGGTTGGTGGGCAAAAACACTCGAGAATCGCGTTCAAAACCGTCAACAAATTATACTAACCGACATCGGTCTCCTCAGGTGGAATACTATTTTCAAAATTGAAAAAACTACTTCCACCAGCTAACAGCACTGAAATGTTCCACCTGGCTCAATTTTTTTTTCCAAAATTTCACAAACGAAGAGAAATTGAAAAAACGTGACAGCTAAACAAAAATGAACTGTCCGTGGGCAGCGCTTGCTGCGATCTTCCTTTGTTAGGCCTACCTTCGATTTTGTAATATAAACAATAATTAATTTTCAGTGTACATCCCAAGTAACATTGCCAAAACCATCCAGCTTTATTAAGTTTTATTAAGGTTTTATCAAGGCCACTAGAAAACAATTTTGTTTTATTATGACACCAAGAGGTGCCAATAGGTTTCATATTTAAGTCAGGTTTATGAGAACCTACACAGCTAGTTTAAAACGATCTTAAAACCTCGTTTTCTCAAATTCCTTTCACTCCTATCAAAGGTTTTATTTCGACTTTATGAACTCATAATATGTTGTTTTGAAATGCTGTTTTAGGACTCATTCATATTTTCTTACTATGGTTAGTTGAAAAAGCATTTTAAAATCATTTTGCCTCCAGTAAATGCATGAGGCGGCAAAATGGCATTGAGGAAAGCCACCAAAGAACCAAATAGTTTTAAAGTAGTTATTGCGATGATAACTTGGCTTTATGGCAGAATTGTGATTTTTTTCCAATCGCCATATGGAAATATTAGAAATAATAGAAATGTGGAGAAATAAATGCACCAAATTTTAAATGTTATGCAAATGAACTGTATATCGGAGACCAATATCTACATTCTTTTAGATAACTTTATTGAATTTTATCAATTTTCAAGAAATTCATGTTAAATTTATCGAGTATATTTGTTTTTATTTTGTGTTTGTAAACGCGCATAATTTCCGAGGTGCATTAATTTTCGGCTCTTATCGTGCCAATATTCACCATAAAATTCAATGCGCATCTGATTTGGAGCATGCTACGCTGTAAAAAACTGAATTTGTTTTGGATATTTTGCAAAGAAACAAAATTTCCCGAAGACTTTTTTCTCAGATATTATTTACTGCTAAATGAATCAGAAGAGCAGAGAATCGAACAAACCAGAACAACAAAAACCAACCACGATATCACAGTTAAGTTTGACAGCTGTGGCCATTTGGCCGCATACTGGTTTTCTTGGCAGCCAATAGGTTTTATGAAGGTTCTCAAGTGGTCATAGCATCTATCACTAGAATATTTTCAAAATCTTTATGGTCTTATAAAGGTTTTATTAAATTGTTTTCACAACCGTCTATAGATCGGGCCACTATGTACAAATTTTGGCTTTAAACAAGCACAGAGGAGGTGTTGGTAGACAAAACAGTTTTGAATGTAGTTTTATCAACACAGCCGGGAGGAATGCTATACGACTAGAATAAAACTTAAATTGTTACTTGGGATGAGTCGAAATAAGTGTTTTGATGGAAAATTTGTGTCAATAATTGCTACAGTAAAAGTTAAAAATTTCCAGATTCCGTCAAGTTGTCAACATACAATCTGGGAATAATGCTAGCAATTTTAGCCCTAGTGTATAACTAATGTTAAATACAGTCAGGTTTCGCTTAGTACGGTGTGTGGTTGCAGCCAGCTTTGCTTATATTTTGCGTGCAGTTAGGATCCATGCTAACTTGTTGCCAATCAAAAATCAGTGGTTGGTTGGTTGAAATACTGCCGAGAAATTAGAATGTGTGGATGATACCACCCATCAAAGAGACCCGCATGTTCAATCTTTAGCATCGAAAGTCAGTTGATAGCCGATGTAAAACTGATATGATAAAGAAACCTAAAGGACCGTTTTTGTTAATGTTTGACAACTTTCTTAAAAGCACGCTAACAAACAAATTAAACGTTAATGAGAATGCCAATTTCCAACTCTCATCTCCACTCGAACAAAAACCGGAATAAAAAGAGGACCCATGGACCATCAACACCAGGAAGGCTTCAATCATCTTTGCCAGCAAGCGGTCTTTTGCCGAAGCAATTGTCGACCCTGAGCAATCTGCTGTTATGTGGGAGAACGAAAGGAGGGAAGGAAACGAAACGACCTCGCGACGAAAGAGTGATAGCGAGGCATCAAACTCGACGCGCCAAATGGTGGGGCCCCGATAGGAGCCAAACGGGACACAAATCATGTTTATCTTCCCAGTCGAAGACAAGTGAAGGAGAAGAGAGCCCCCCAGTTTCCAGCTCCGGCAGCATCGGCAAAAGGGCTCAATGGAAAGATGAAAAAAAATAGCCCCAGTCAGTAGCGGGCGAAAAATGAGTGCCTGATGGACGTCACAGACTGACGGAGCGGCTCGTGGAAGCATCACAACTTCTCTCTTGTGGATCTTGATCGTAAAATTTTATGGAATGCATAAAAAATAATGAGTTACTTACACTCGCTTTCGATGCGCGATTGTCGTAAATTATGACTTTTTAGCGAAATTAAGTGGGAAAACGGCGGATAGTGCGATTATTTTCAATGAAAGAGATGACAGCGGAACTCAGCACTCGAACCAGATGGGTTGTACGACTATTGTTTATGGAAGCAACTGCAAATATTGTTGGATTCCTTCGGGAAGAGTTCAACTTGGTTTACAAACTAATCAAACTGTTAAATGTTTAATAACTCACTTTCGAAGTCATTCTGCATCTCATCGCTAAATAAAACGAAATTTGACAAATTGCACCACGCTGGCAAACCGGGCGAAAGTTGTTCATTATCACAAGGAAGTCTCATGACACCGACATCAAGTATACCACTAATAATAGTAATAACAGCAACCATCAGGTGACACCAAACGACGACGAAGACGACGATGACAACGGTGATGGTGGCCTCCGTCAGGACTTATGATACCTAACTTCCCGAAATGATGTACTTGAATAAATCTTGCCCGTCGCCGAGCCCCTGCTGCCAAGGACCTCAGCATCAGCCTGTCAGCGTTCGTTCATCAAAGTCATTACTAGGCATTACTATCCGCACGGTGACTATGAAGACTGCTGCTAAGCAAAACTATAAACAGCCGTGTGCACTATGCAGGACCTCGCTGGGGCTAAGACTGATGTGCTGAGATCGCACACACACCTGTCAGCAGTTCTTCATCGCAGTTGAGAAGCTCGCCTTCCGCGCGATGATGGTGTAATCCATCTCATCTGCGACTTGCACACTGCAGGCAGGCATGATACGACACTGAGGAGTTCACTCTTCGCCCCGACGAACCGAGGCACTATTCGGTTCGCGAATTAGACAGTGACATTAAACTGCCAAGAAGTCCACCGTTTCGCCGCCACCCTGCCCGCATCCTGGATTCAGGTTGTAAGACGGTCGTTGGTGATGGCGTCAGGAGAGATTTTCGGTCAGACTTACTAAAAGTGCAAAACAAGTGCTGAATGGCATCCAGCCATGACATCTCCGACAAAACACGCGCGTTTCTGGTGATGAAGATGAGTTTGGAAGCGACACCTCTCCTTACTCTCATTCTATTCGTCATCCAATAGACTGCTGCAGCAGAATTCAGGCCATTGGAACCGTGCAAGATGAATATGCATCACGATCTCGTCAACTTCCAGTCCATCGATGGGCGATGGGAAAATCGGGGAAGAGTGGAGAAGGCCAGACTCACATCATGTGGGTTGTATTATTAATATAGATTTTGTCAAATTTCACGTTCACTTTGGATGGATCGTTGCCTGTCGCATCATTCGGGTCGGAATGCTCCTCAAAATGAGGTGTGATGTTTATGTTTGGGACTGTCTCTAGGCAAGAGGAGCATGCTCTAGCGACAAAACACCATGCTAATATTTATCGACATGCATTAATCGCCGGGTTGATTAATGTGAGCCAGTTTCTGACGAAAGATTTAGGAGGTCCACGATGATGGTGATGTTGATGTGACTAAAATTAAGTAGAGAACAGAGAGCTCTCGTCGGTGATATCATCACGTCTCGCGGTGCGTTGGATGGTTTGAGTGATTCAAATGTGTGTGAAATCCGCAAGGGAATGGTAAAAATGTCAACTAGTGAAGATGCACGACAGTGGAGCGGTGTGAAAAATTATATCATTTCTACCCTAGACCAATCTATACTCTCATTTTGAACCGAATGAGTACGTGTCCTACATATCATATTGGAATCCGGCTGGGTAGAATCGATTTTTTTCTATTGTCTCGAATTTTCCTCATAAGCCCTTCACTGCGAGAAGGAGATTTCATTCAGGTGAGGTTGATATCTTCCGAGTGGTAACACCGTTTTGCATTGAAATGTTAGGATACATATTGGCGTTATCGGTTTTGCATTTCACTCATCAACTGGGTTTTGATCCAAGTTCTTGACTGAACTCGGGATTTCATTAGATAGTTTTTCGCTTCATAATGAACGAAGTCTACGTCTAGTCTTGCTTTCTTTCTACTGAGTGAAATGACTTGATTTATGTGCCGTTTGGTTGCAAATATGGTCACCAATGTGGTACCAAATAATTGAAATTATTAAAAAATAATATTAATAACAAAAAATTAATAACAAACACTTGCCTCACAAAAAATGTGGTTTCGGTTAGCATCAAAACCGGGAATAATTGGCAACTATTATGCTTGGCAGTATGATAAGGCCCGTACTCGAAAAAATTGCGCCAGACAAAAGTGTTCGCCAAAAATGTATTTTAGGTCGGTTTTTCTTGAAACTTTCAGGGAATGAACTTATACATATGGATTATGTTTTGACATAATTACTTTATTAATTTTTTTCCCATCGCTGAAAGCCCACACCTTTCCCTTAAAACCCCTCATTACATTTTGTGCAATGGTGGAGCCGAACTTTTTGGTCACTTCCATCCATTCTTTCTTCAACTCCAGCTAGTTCTTAAACACCTTGGACGATTTTCGAACTTTGGCCTTCATTATGGCCCAAAATCTTTCCACCGGACGAATCTCTGGTGAATTTGGGGGGTTGGCGGTTTTTGGTACAAAAACAACGTTATTGTCTCTGTACCAATCCAACGTCGATCGCGCGTAATGGCATGATGCCAGGTCCGGCCAAAATAACCACCGCAGGAAGGGCAACAGATACTTCTGGAGGCACTCGGTGCGGTAAATTTCGCTGTTGATGGTACCCGTTGTGATGTACGGTTTACTCAGTTTACCGCATAGGCATATGGCCTGCCAGAGCAAGTATTTTTTGGCGAATTTGTCCACTTTCTTCTTTCTTATGTCTTTCGGAACATCAACCGTGATTTGGCAACGTAGAACTCCAGCCCCGTTATCTGCTTTGCATCTGCCTTGATGTAGGTTTCGTCATCCATAACCACACACATCGGTTTCGTTAACCACTCGTGATACAGCTTCCTATCTCATGGTCGCAGTCGGATTTTCCATGACGGCGCGCAAAATTCTCCGGCGATTTTCTTCTTGTTTCGATGACATCTCAATAACCACTGAACCGATTGAATTATGAGTTATGAAATATTGCACATGTAAACAATTCACTCTCAGATTTTCAGAAATTTTTACCCACGGACAAAAAAGTTACACACGAATAAAAATGGTGCATTTTTTCGAGCGCAGACCTTATTAATTTTAATGAAGATATTATTGAGCAATTTTGAAATATATGTTAATATTATTTTCATCAAGGAGAGCATAAGGTCTGTATCCGCAATAATCTGGACACCTCAAAACATGAATAAAACATAAATTTCGCATTATATTTCCGTCGTAGTTATTTATTTCAGATTCAGGGATGTGTTTTAACAATTCGTGAAGACAAAACATAGTTATTCGGTATTTGCATAAAAATTTCGAACTTTGCGCTTAACTCCGTCCATCAGGGTTTGTACAGACTCTTCAGAAATCGCAGAAGCCGCCTTTGTCCAAATTTGCTAGAAGTGTTTGATGTCTTTGATTCCTTGCTTCTTTCCAGAAAGCTTCCGCTTCATCAGAGCCCAATATCTTTCGATTGGTCGTAGCTCTGGGAAATTTGGCGGGTTTGAGGTTTTTGGTACAATGTTCACTTGTTTTGCTTGGTACCACTTCATCACAGTTTAAACATTGTGGCAAGATGCCAAATCGGGCCAGAACAAAGGTTTTTCTTTGTGATTTGATGAAGGGTAACAATCGCTTCTCCAGACACTCTTTCTGATAGATCTCCTTGTTGATTGTGCCTGTAGTGACGAAAGATTTACTCTTTTTGCCACACGTGCAAATTGCTTGCCACACAAGGTATTTTTTTGGGAAATTTCGATACCTTCTTCGTTCTGAAATGCTCAGCTGTAGCATTTCTGGCCATAGCAGAATAAAAAGCCAGCCCTAGAAGCTGCTTGAAATCCTCCAGGACATAAGTTTCATCGTCCATAACAACGCATGAAAACTTCGTCAAATATTCGCAGTACAAACGTCGAGCCCGTGATTTTGCTGCCAAGTTCTGTTTGTCGTTGCGATTTGGAACTGTTTTACTTTATACGACTTTAGTCCCAAACGTTGTTTTGATTTTTGGACAAAACCAGGCGACAACCCTATTTTACGAGCCACCGTTCGAATGGAGAGATTTGGGGTTTTCGTTAATATCCTTTTCACCTTTCGGTCAATGACAAGATCAGCGCGTCCAATGTTTTTGTCACTTCTCGGTTTCCTTTTCACCGTCAAACGTTCCGAAAATGATGTGAGCACATCGTGAACAGTGGATTTAGGCAAATTAAATGTTTTTGCAAGGTCCCGTATTGACAAGTCAGGATTTGCCGTACGCCCGTACAAAATTCGCTCGCGCACTTGTTTTTCTTTCGTCGCCATCTTGAATACTAAACATGAAATGTAAACATCAATCAAAGTCTTTTTCATCATAGACTCTCAGCTATACCACAGTGAAATTTTACATTCCTACGTACAATATTTCAAGAGTTACAATGATTTGAAGGTTTCCGTATTAATGTGGATACAGACCTTACTTATCTTAAGAACTAATGAAGATACACTCAAGTCTTTTAATACACGGTTTTTTTACACGGTTTTTTGTAAACGGTTTTTTACGACGATTTTTGAAATAACGGGTTTTTAGAGACAACGCGGTTTTTTTTACGTCTATTTTTTAAATGACGCGGTTAAAGAGCCAAAAAAGCCTTAGTGTTTTCTGACGATGTAACCCTAAAAACAGTATTGGATACTTGGTGTGTTATGAAGATGATTAGTATTCTCGGTGTTCAGTTAACCAAGGCCTTCAATGGTGTGCTGTGGAGGGACTGTTTACATATTATGCCACGTCCGACACCATTGTGAAAAACAAGATAGCGACTTCCGGCTTGTGAAAAGCCGCCGAATATCCTACAATTTGGGTATTTTGGAAGGGACGACGTGTAAAGGTCGGAAATCGATGTCCGACGCCATTTTGGAATCCAAGATGGTGACTTCCGTTTTGTGAAATATTGTCAAATAGTCTACAATATTTGATATTCTCGGAACGAAGACGACGTGTAGAGGCCGGAAATCGATATCCGACGCCATTTTGGAAACCAAGATGGTTAATTCCGCTCAAATAGCAGTTCTAACAACATCCTGCTTTACTAAACTTCATTAAAATTTTATGAAAGCCACTTGAAATCAATTTGGTTTATTATGGCACCAAGAGCTGCCAATAGGTTTCATATTTTTGTCAGGTTTATGAGAACCTACACAGCTTGTTCACAGTGATCTTAAGACCTTGTTTCTCAAATTCCTTTTACTCCTATCAAAGGTTTAATTTCTACTCTATGAACTCGTAAAATGCTGTATTGAAATGCCGTTTTAGGATTCATTGATATTAGCTTATTTTGGTCAGTTGAGAAAGCATTTTAAAACCATTTTGCCTCCAGTAAATGCATTAAACGGCAAATTGGCATTGAAGGAAGTCATCATGAGACCAAATAGTTTTATAATAGTCATTGCGGAGAAAAATTGGTTTTATGGCAAAACTGTGCTTTTTTCCAATCGCCATATTGAAATATAAGAAATAATTGAAATGTGGAAAAATAAATGCATCAAATTTTCAATGGCATGCAAATAAACTGTAGATTGGAGACTAATTTCGGCATGCTTTTAGATAATCCAAGCACTTGGCAGGAAATTCATGATCAATTTATCGAATATATTTGTTTTAATTTGATTTATATTGCTGTATATTCGCATAATTTCCGAGGCGCATTAATTTTCGGTTCTTATCACGCCAATATTCACCATAAAAATAAATGCGCACATAATATGGAGCATAATACGTTGTAGAAAACACAATTTGTTTTGGCTATTTTGCTATCAAACAAAATTTCCCGCAACACTAGACCCTTTGTTTTACTGCTAAATGAATCAGCAGAGAATCGAACAAAGCAGAACAACAAAAAACAACATCGATTTTACAGTGAATTTTTGACAGCTTTGGTCATTTGGCCACATTCTGGTTTTCATGGCAGCCAATAGGTTTTATGAAGGTTCTCAAGTGGTCATAACATCTTTCACTAGAACATTTTCAAAATCTTTATTTTCTTATAAAGGCTTAATTAACTTGTTTTCACAACCGTCTATAGAGTGGGCAATTTTGTATAAGTTTCGGCTTTAAAGAAGCATAGAGGAGGTGTTGGTAGACATAACAGTTTTGATTGTAGTTTTATCAACAAAGCCGGGAAAATTGCTATACGGCTGGAATAAAACTAAAATTGTTACTTGGGCGGTACAATGTGCAGACCTCTTCAGTGTCGTTTTAATGTTAAGTCGAACATTAGTACGATACTGAAGAGGTCTGCACATTGTAGACGAAATACGTATCTTTCAAGATAACAAAAAAGTAGTTGGAATTCAATGGAAGATACTAATCTCCGCCTTTGAATCATCGTTACAGTTATTCCAATAAAAATCTCGCACTCATCAATATTACAATTTTGCTTTCTTATGTTGGATGCACACGTAAATAAAATATTATCCAAAATTTAATTTTGAATATTGCTGAGTAAAACGGATTGAAACCGGGAACTGGTCCACCTCCTCCATATGGCTTCTTCTTAGATGTTTTTTTTTATCGTGAGAGCTCTCAGTTCTTAAAACTGGTCCAATAGTTGGGCAGTTAAAAAAAAAAAAAACTGCGAAAAACCAAGTTCAACGGTGTTTGGAGCAAGCGATCGAGATTTGCTTCGGATACGGGATACAAAAAAATTATTGCAATGCGAAATGCTTCTAGGATCGTTCTAGCAGGCTAGTCAATTTCTGTTCTGAATGTCGATCTCTCCCTATCTCGATGGTCCCTTCAATATCGAGATATGAAAAGTCGAAAAAACGATGAAACGTGCCTGCTTTCACGTCTACAAGGTTGGAAAGGCACCAAACTAGAATAACAAACAAAACATGGTTGCCAAAACACGCGCCAGGATGCTGTGCACAGAGTAACTGACAAGGCCGAGGTGCGTCTTGATGGACGACGAGCCCTACATATACAAAACAATTGCCAGGGCAGGAGTTTTGCGTTGCAACATCACGGTTGGCCGTTCCTGAGGAGGTAAGGAAGAACTTAATTCGCCAAACAGTTCTTTGATTGTCAGGCCATCTGTGAATGTAAAGAGATGAGCCAGCCTTTCATAACAACGGGTACCTTTTGGCCGGATTTGGCATCCTGCCTGAGATAATAATGTCGTGTTTGTTACAAAAGACTTCAAGCCAACAAACTCGCCAGAGCGTCGTCCGATTGAAAAGTTTTGGGCAATCATGAAGGCCAACCTTCGTAAAACACCGTAAGTATTCGAAAACAAGCTGGCTTTGAAGAAACATTGGGGAAAAGTATCAAAAGAAGTAGGGCTCACTCTATTGCCCAAAACCTTATGAGTGGTATCAAGGGAAAAGTTTAGGCATTCGGTTAAGGATACAACAAACAATTGAAATTGAAATCAATTTCAATTTTATTGCCTGAAGGTTTTAAGAAATTTCTACTGACTTTTTTTTCAATGTTTTCTTCGTTTATTGATGTTGCTGGACGACGATCATGAGGCAAATTTTCAACTGATGTACGACCCTCTTTGAACGACTTATACCAACCAAACACACGTGAAAGCGATAAAACAGATTCCCCATAGGCTTTCTGCAACATTTTCAACGCATCCGAAGCACTTATTCCGTTGGAATAACAAAATTTCAAACTAATTTTTTGCTCAACATTTGATTCCATAGTAAAATTCGAAAGACACACTGGAGGTTGACTTGTTTATAGTGCCGTAAAAAAAGCTTCGTTACAGATCGTGTTCAAAATTGACATGTAAACGTATAACAGTCCTACCAATCTAAGAATAAGGGGGGAATGCAGAGTGCCAGAAGAAGTGTAGGCTGGATGAGGGACTCGTGGATTTCTGGCCCAAGTCATGGATGACAATTAAATATGCCTCCCTTGATGTAAATCGTCAGATCGAAATCAGCGAAGGTCTAATTATCTTCTGACAGTCTAGAGTGAGTTTGCAAACCCTATTTTTAACAAATCATCAGACGGAAATCCTAATGTGTAATTTTCTGTAATAATAGCGTTTCGTTGGAAGGAGACTCCCTATCCTTTCCATGGGTTTCGTGTAAGTGCTTCTGCTTACAATTTCTCGACTCCCTGGGCATAGCGTATTTCTCGACTCCCTCAAATCCAGTTGAGGGGCAGTTTCTCGACTCCCTGGGCATAGCGTATAATTATACTTGCCACACAATCATACTAATGGAAAAATGGTACAAAAATGGCATTAAGAACACTAAGTTGAGAGCAAGCAATAAGCTTATTGTGAAAGCAATAAGCTTGAAATGCTAAAGAAGAAGAAGTACGCCATGGAAAGTCCTGCACTGGTGGTGGCTTCCTACCACATCACATTACATCATCACCGCTGCACAGTGATTCCATTCTATACAAAAGGCGAAAAAAAGTCTAAAAATGGATTTTCCAGAGATAATTAATGTGTTTTCAAGTAATTTTGAGCCACTGATTTGAAATATGCTATCTAAATGGTTGTTTTAGGCCGCGCTACAGAGATACGGCAACATTACCCAGGTAACCAAAAAGCATTAGCACATGCAGTAAATCAACCCTAAATCTGCATTCCAGATGTTACAAGCATTATATTAGCATTATATCAGCATCTTGAATGCTATCTGTTGTAAAGTTGCATTTCAAATGCTATTGTAATGCTTGTAGCGTGTAATAAGCATTTCGAATGCAAAATAGCATTAATGAGGCATTATCATGGCATTGCAGTAAAGTAGCCGTATATTGGGCCAAAAGTGGCATTTAAGTTGCATTTAAGGCAGCTTAATTGCTTGACAGGCTGCCGTAAAGACGCTTTGTAACTGCTCATTGGTTACCTGGGTATGATCCCCTGGAATATCCGGAACATCCGAAAAAATGGTAAATTCATTAGTCTCGTCCTAAAGAAATACGATTTTTCTTAAAAGCTTTGGTACATAATAAGTAAGAAGTAAAGCGATGTGGAGAAAAATTTTCGGCTCTGAGTGGCCATCGCATGGTCTTCCGGAAATTCTGGAACATCCTTAAAAATTGGTAACTAAGCAAGTCTATACCGAAGAAATGAAGTGGTTCCTAGAATTTCGCAATTTTTGGTAGGCATGTTTCTGTTCGAAAAATATATGACTCGACTTTTTAATTTTGTGATTAGGGTGAATCATTTTGAGAAAGGGTGGTCCATAACACGAAATTTTAAATACTATATATTTTTCAAAGAGCTATAACTTTTGAACTGCTTGACCGATTTTCATTTTTTTTTAAAGACTTCTTAGCATATTGGCAGCTTCAAGCTCTCCATAAGCTCTTAGATTCATATGAGCAGCAAATAAAAGCTCATTTGTTTTATATTTAGCTCTCAGCTTTGTAGCTTTTGATTGCTTACTTCTCCCACAAAGTTTGTCAAAACTTTTTGGGGTCTTCCGATTTTCGTGTGTCTAGTGCAAGAACCAGAATAGTAATAAGACACAATAATAAACAACAATAACTACAATAATGCAATTGTAAGAAAAATAACAAATAAGGGAAGCAGTATAGACTGTTCCAGAAAGTATACGCACACATTCAAAATAACAAAAAAGTCTAAATACTAAAAATGTTTTTTTAGTATTAATAATTTGATTTGGCAAATCATATTTGTATTGTATTTGTATGATATTCTACTCTCGTTTAATCAACATATATAATCATAGCCAAGACTCCTAACTTTTCCTCGAACATGACCCATAAGCTTCTTGCACAGTGGTACTTCCCACCATTTTGACCACTTTTAGCCAATCTTTTTTAAATTTTTGGATGTCATCCGCTGGTTTTATGAATTTTCGAAGCTTTGCTTTGGTTAAAGCCCAAAAAGTCTCGATTGGCCGTGCCTCCGAGCAGTTCGGCGGATTCATGTCTTTCGGTACGAAACATACATTTTGACTTTTGTACCATTGTAAAGTGTCCTTTGCGTAATGACATGACGCCAAATCAGGCCAAAACACTACTTGACTTTCGTGCTGCCTGATCATCGGCAATAATCGCTTCTGGAGACATTCCTTAACGAATTTCTGAGTGTTCATCGTCTCCGTTGTGATGTACGGGCTAGATGTTTTACCACACTCTCATATTGCCTGCCAAACCACAACCTTCTTGCCGAATTTTTCGGTAAAAATTGCCTCCTCCGTTTCGGGGATGTCTTTGTCTTCGCTTACAGTATATAATTGTGGTCCGGGAAGCGTTTTGTAATCTAGTTTCATATACGTTACATCGTCCATTATTATAACCCAGAATTTCTACACAATAACGAATCGTAGTGTTTGCGGGCCCGTGGTTTCACGGACGCGGCATGTTTTGGGTTCTTTTTGGGTTTTTTCTGCTTTCGGTATGTTTTTAGCCCAAGTCTTTCTTTGGCACGCATGACGTTACTCGACGAGGTCCCTAGTTTTTTCGCAATATCCCGAACGGAAGTCGCTGGTTTTCGCTTGTAGGCATCCCTGATCTTTTTATCGATATCCGGACTAACAGGACCAGATTTCCGACTACTCTTCGGCGCATCTTCAAACGTAGACTGTTCTCTATATTTTCGAATCGCAGATCGTACCGCTCTGACACCAATATTGGCCAATTTTCTCAAGGACAGTCCGCTCACAGTGCACCATTTGTGCACGATACTTTTTCGTTGTTCCGGAGTAAGACCGCGCATTTTGATAGGTAACCCAAAACTGAGCAGTTTTTTGATGCTATGTCATTCAAAAAGGTGCAAACAAAAGGACGCAGCCAAAACATGTTGAAATATTTTATTATATTCAAAGTGACCGTTAAAATAAGGTGTGCTTATACTTTCTGGAACAGTTGTTATTAGCGGTCGATTGGACGAAGCTGTGGAAAATTGGGAGGATTGGTTTGGTTTTTGCATAATGGGCTGACGGCAAAAGGAAGACTTAAAGGGGGGGTGGATTTGGAGGAGGGGGGCGACTGGGGTGAGGTCTAGTTACGCGCCAAGATAGACAAAAAAAAAAGGGGGCGTGCAATGTTGTCATTTTGACAATAGCGAAGTGAGGGGGTGCGACTGTAAATCATATTATATAATGTTCCAATATCATTTCAATTAATAATTTCAGCACGCTTTGGATAATCTTTGCATTCCAAAACAATTTATTTCAAGAGCGTGGAACAACATGACAAACATCAAAGGCTTAATTTGTTTTTCAGCATTTTAGCACAGCATTTACTTTAAAATTGCGCTTCTGAACATCAACTACTATACTCATGTTTAGTGGATTATCATTAGATAAGCCATTTGTTTCAGAAATCATCAAACCAGGCTCTTCGATCACTCCAGTTGCTATCTTGAAATTTAACTAGAACAGTATGAACATTTTTTTTTACCACATGTCTTATAAAATAATATCTTACATTGAAATTTTATCATTGATATTTGGAATGATCAATTCTGTTTTCAGATTTTCCAGGACTAGTAATTAATACAATAATACAAAATTTTTTTCAGTATCAATCCGGTGGATATCAGATATATGTTGTATACGCATATTATATTCTGGTATTGTCTTACTGTAGCCGATTTTCACTAGGTCAAGTTATTTAATTTGTGTCTTAAAATTCAATAGGAGGTAGCCTACGGCGGTCGAAGGATTTGTTGACTGGACAAGGGTTCGTGGAGTCGCCAGTCTCTTGTAATGTGAAGACACGCCGCCTCCTGCCGTGATCTTCCGAAGGTCCTCATTGAGATCGACTGGCCCTGCAACAACAAGTCAACATGTAGGCTTTTCTCTCGGGGCAAACTGCCGAGGATAGTCCTGCAGACAAAGGTAATCCTTGCACTGATGGTGGGTTCTTATCACATCACATCACATCAATGGGCTGACGCCAAATCAGGCCATATATTGTATAGCCTTCTTTTCTGCAAACACTCAGTACGGTAAACTTCGACATCGATCGTACCTTTAGTGTAGAAAATCGATTACTTGGAGCCGCATGAACATATTACCTGCCATATGAGAACCTTCAGGCAATTTTTTGAAGTTGCTCTCATCTTCGCCAATGACCTTACGGTCCTGCAAGCGTTCTGGTGTCCGCTTTCACAAATGTTTTGTCATCGATCAAAACACAGGCAGACGGTCGTTGCCAAAGTTGAATGTATAACTTTCCAACCTCTGGTTTTTGATTTACTGGTACTGCTTCTTATAAGTATTCAGGTTGTTGGGCTTCTTGATTCTTTGGACCATTCTGACGGAGATATCAGCCGTTTTGGCCAAATCATGCATCAACATCGAGCTGATCCGAAGGATGAGATTAACTATCTGGTTTTCTTTCTCTTCTTGGCAGCTCATAGAACGAGTAGGGTTCTCTACATACAACGGCATGATTAGGATAATCAGTGGATATTAAAGCTTGATAAAGTCTAACAGAGGGGAGAGCCCATTGCTGTCGGACTTAGTTTCTGTACCACAATGCACAGTGGGAAAAAACGGACCCAAATTCCCACAGATGAGACGCCGCTGGATTTGCTGCTTGAAATATATCATTTCTTATGGGAAACTTGCCAAAAAATTGAATGGTGCTGGTTTCATTCTGCGCTGGGCTCGGGAAATGGTCCATTTTACCCCATTTACCCCTAAAAATTTGTCTTTTTGAGTTGGCACACATATAACTAAAAACGCCGCTGAATTTTTTGCCCGCATAGAATCATATTTCATATTAAAAACTCTTGGGAATCGAATGGTGCAAGTTTCATTCAGTTTCAAGCTCGGAAAGTGGCTTATTTTGCCCAATTTCCTCATTTATTTGAGATTTTCTTGTTCGTACCTTTTCAGCTACAATCGCTGCCAATGTTTTTGACTCATAACAGCCTATCTTACGAGAAAAAGTCTAAGGAATCGAATGGTGTTGTTTTCGTTTAGTTACATAATCGGGAAACTGTCCATTTTGCCCCATTTAACGATATGGTGTTTTTCGTGGAATTCAGCGGCGATTGTAAATATATGAATAAAAACTTAAAAACACAAAGATAGGGTTAAATGGGGCAAAATGAACAGTTTCCCGAATATGTAACTAAACGAAAACAACACCATTCGATTCCTTAGACTTTTTCTCGTAAGATAGGCTGTTATGAGTCAAAAACATTGGCAGCGATTGTAGCTGAAAAGGTACGAACAAGAAAATCTCAAATAAATGGGGAAATTGGGCAAAATAAGCCACTTTCCGAGCTTGAAACTGAATGAAATTTGCACCATTCGATTCCCAAGAGTTTTTAATATGAAATATGATTCTATGCGGGCAAAAAATTCAGCGGCGTTTTTAGTTATATGTGTGCCAACTCAAAAAGACAAATTTTTAGGGGTAAATGGGGTAAAATGGACCATTTCCCGGGCCCGGCGCAGAATGAAACCAGCACCATTTAATTTTTTGGCAAGTTTCCCATAAGAAATGATATATTCCATGCAGCCAATCCAGCGGCGTCTCATCTGTGGGAATTTGGGACCGTTTTTTCCCACTGTGCAATGGGTGGTAGTACATATCATACATATCATACATGCGGGATAGGTAGAGAATGTTCTGGCACATCTGTTTTTTGTTTGAGGTTTTTGAAATTTTTCGAAAAAAAACTTGCATTGTCTTTGGAGGAAAATTGAGGCAACACGATCAAAAATTTTGCACATACTGGATTTAATGTACTGAATAAAAGGTATAAAAATTGATAACTGAAAATATTCAACATTGCCGAAACTGACATTTGCCCTACTTGTTGTCCCCAATCTTTTAAATTCATTGAGCAACCTAGCATAGTTTATAAATTTGAAGACTTTGCATTGCTATTCCAAGACCAACATCAAAATTTCTTTTTATGGCTCCTGCAACACAATCCAGCTCATCACAGGGCTTCGTCGTCTACACATGGCCTGAAGAACCCACATAAATAAACACGTACGCCGTACATATTGGCTGATGATGAACCAATGGCGAAGATATCAATCACTGTCATTTGCATGTTACGCTTCCTTGCACCGGCCAGAGTGAAGACGCCCGAGACGTTGTCGTGATGCATATATGCAGGCAACAGCAGCAACCAATTTATGGCGTAAAATACGTCCTCCTAGTCACGACGAAGCCTTGAAGAATTGGACAAGGGAGGGTGGATTTCGATTCCAAGTATAGCAATCATCCTTCGGATGGACACGTTTCAAGAGAATCTGCCAAGACGATGATGACGACGACGACGACGACGACGCCGCCGATGGTTCCATTTTAATGTCCCCAAATGGGGGTTTCTCACTCCATCTTGGTCTCCTTTCTACTTGCCTGTGTGACATTCTAAGATTGTGTCCATACCGTGCACACATCTACAGTCTCATCTCTCAACTTTGTGCAGCATCACTGCCCTGATGGCCAGCCAGCCCGTCTCGTCTTGTCTTGTCTTTTCTTGACGCGCTCTGCACGAACTGTTCATCGGTGCAGCAATATATTGGAAGCTCTGAAAATGTTTGATTGAACGCTGAGGGATTTCACAATCGATGGATTTTCCCGACCGTTGGGGTGTTTCTTGTGTGACTTGCTTGCAAAAGATGCCCCCCCTCGCCCCATCTCTCGTTCTGCTGGACATCAATTTCTCGTTATTCCAAAGATAGTTTTCTTGACATTTGCAGTTGCAACTTTATGACGCATTGCCGTAATTGGATATGCTTCGTCACTGGTTGAACCGAGGCCCTGCCGGACCAGTGTTCCTGATTATTTTATATATTCCGCGTGGAGCGGTTACATATGTTAAACGGTAACATCTTAAGCTTTTGCAGTGTTTAGTAATGAATATTGATTTACGATATTTGTTCCCCGAACCAAAACTGTCTTAAAACAAAACTGCCATCCCTGCCTGATTCAATCCGAACTCGACATTCTTGAGGGAATACCTCGGTCATAACCGGATTCAAAGATGTTTCATTGACACATTTTACCCGAGCGAAAACCGGGAGCTGACAATGCCGTCGACGTCACTGGCAAGAACGTTTCTCAGAGCTTAGAAACACGCTGTCCATCGTCTGGGGGCTGTCCGTCATATGGGTTTATTACATTTTCCGATTCCAAAGATGTTTCACTCCAAAACACACGGACCATGTTCAGAAACATGCTCAAAACGCCCTTCTTGCAGCAACCAGCAGCGGCCACGTACTGGCGGCCACATGGAAAACAAATGATGAATTCCTTCTACGCTGCTGCTGCTGCTGCTGCAAAGCAAGATCCCGGCAGACCATTAGGCGAACGTGATTGATTTGCAGCCACCACTCCTGACCCGGGTGCAATCCCAAGCAAGTGGTAGCCAAATGAAATGATTTAATTGTATTTTTTGCCTCCTCTAGATGGGACAAAGTTTGTCTCCCCACGTGATAGGATTGTGAAAGGGGAAAGTTCGTAGGAGACCAATTTCAATTACTCATTCAAATGCGGAACATGGCTCAGGATGCTTGTCGGATGGCTGGCTGGCTGGCTGGCTGGGTGGGATGCCACAGGGAAAAAGGTCGAACCTTCTTCCGGTGCCTTTTGTCGGACATCGGGTTTATAATGATTTGACACCTGATTGTTGTGTGTTTTAATAGAAAACGAAGCGTCGTCGTCGTAGTCGTCGTGCTTTGGTTGGGAGAAGAGTTCGCATTTTGCATACATGCGAAAGGCGGTCTTCGATGGGATGGGCGCAAAAGTCCCAAGAGTCTTCCAGTCGATCTGTATTTGAGTGGAAGTGATTATATCAGGGCCCATTGGCTGTATATTGGAACCACTCTTAGCGGCAATGATGCCACAACAAAACAAGACCGTGAGTTAGATTCACGATTAAGACTAGAAATTTATTGGCTGGTAGTTTTCCCAGCTATGAGCATAGAAAACGATTGTACACAATCGTAGGTACTAATGCATTAACGGTGCAGCTCTTTTAATTAACAACTTCGATGGGTATCTAGCATAGGGCCTGTTCACAAACCACGTAGACTCATTTATGATAATCTCCATACATTTTTTTGAAATTTTGTATAGAGCGTAGACAGTGATAGTCAAAATACACAGAGCTGTGCAAAATAGACAAGTGCTTCATCCAATTTCAAGTGTGCGTCTCCTGTTTTAGATGAGCGCACAAAACGAACATGTGAGATATTTCGTAACAGCAAGAGAGATTTAAAGCCGCACATGCACTTCTCTTTCAGAGATAAAGAGTAATGCACTGTGCTTTGGTTCGTGTTCTGGTTAATGGTATCAAAATGAAAAAAATCAATTTTAGTTACAAAAAAGCATTGAGAAGGAAACATTTTGTAGCTCCATTTGCAGTAATTGTGGATAGAAGATATTGCTGTCTTGCACTCTACACTAAGCGAAATAAACTTTCGATATTCATTAGATTGCTTTATGATTTTTGCCATTAAAAAACAGTATGAATTTCATTAATCTTCCTAATGCAATAGTAGGATGTTGAAAAAATAAAGATATGGAGCAACCTAGAATCAAAACATGAACGTTGAGGTCATGGATCAGGTGGCTTGACTACTAGTCTACATCAACGCTGTATAAGAAAGGAATATATAGGAATAGGAAAGGCTATGCCTTTAAAAGAACACCGTCGTGCAAAACAAAATTCATTCATAAGTTGGGTGGGCTTCGTGGTCAAGCGGTTAGCGGCGTCTCCCGTCGTTCAAGCGATTACCATAAAGTGAGGGTTCGATTCCCTCTCCAGCCTGTGGAACTTTTCGCAAAACGAAAATGTCCAATCTGGTCCACTGGGTGTTAGGTTAAGGTGTCCGTTGTAATTCGCTCTATGTTTAATGTTCAGTCTGTACAACGTCGAGTTGAAGACGGTGTAAAATGTCTTAAAAAATAAGTTACGCTATTGAAATTCAAAAGCATCGTGCCTAAATTGGCCTAAGTAACTAACTTTTACCTTAATCTACGTTACAGTTATACCTAATTATTATTCTAAATTATTGAAATGTGCCTAAATCTAGTGAATTGATTCTTAAAACTATTGTAAGTGCTCTGTATTAAACTTATTTTAACTTAAAAACTTATTTACAATCTACGGTTCACAGCAACCAGAAAAACGTGGTTCTTTGATAAGATTTCTCACATTTACGACGATAATGTCCATTAAAATTGTAAGTAATTATAATCTACTTTAAACTAAGCGAAATTTACATTATAAATAATAACAATGTTTCAGCTTGAAGCTTACAGCACCCTAAAAAACTGTATTTGCTGTCAAGACTTGGTGTGACACAACCCCTCCCCCCGACAGTTGCACTCTGTGAAAATCAACGTAAATGACTTATGGTTAAAACCTCGGAAGTCATTCTATCAGAATGCATTACGATTCTCAATCTACAATCATCACTGTAGATTTTTGTTTTATTTGATTTGTTTATTTGTCAGGCTCAATCACGGTAGCTATACGGTGCAGATTTTTCGTTGTTTTTTGATAATATGAATGACTTAATACTTAAGGTATACGACGAAGGAAAATATGACACAAGGCTAGCTTCCTATTGACACAAATTTGGAACGAAATTTCCAATATTTGAAAAATGGATTTTTTTTTCTGTCTCTCTGTTTGTCTGTCTGTCTCAGAGTTGAAAATTGTTGATTTTCTATTTTGAAAATCACTTTGAAATACAATTCAGTGCAAAAATGTTCACTTGTATTCATTTCCTTGCTTTCTGATGTACGTCACTGCGAGTTGACGTATCATCGAAATTCTTTTTTTTGATTTGTTTAATTGTTATTACTAGCTGAACCCGGTGCGAGCCTTGCTACGCTTGCAACTTAATTAATGAAAATTTAATAGAACTGGCGCTTTTATGTTTTTATTTTAAGGAATGAGTATTGTTAAAATATTGCTAATGTGTGTGATATCTGTAAAATAAAACGTAGGTGTGTGTTTTTAATTTAACCCTTGGATCGTTAGTTTCTACCATGGTTTTTCTCTCTGTGTAGAAGCATTTCATAGGTTAAACATTTATCTTCAACTACGCCGTATCCTGTCCGTTGGAACGTAATTTTTTCTTTCATAACCTTAGATCAATTTCTGGAGCATAATGTAGAACTGAGAGTAACTCATGCATCCCCTATTCTTGACTAAGAAGGGGTTCAAACTTCTATCAGAACATGCTGCTTACCAGAGAAATACGAAATTTGGTTTGGTTGAAATTTTTGTTTCATTTGTATGAGAAGCTGTTTTGGAAACGAAGCGCGGTCGTCCGCCAAAGCATATTCACGGAAAACCCGCCACATCACCAGATATTAGCCCGCCACTGAAGAAAACCGCCACCAAAACACACGACCTCACCCAAATGGAGTATTCCGACGAAGAGTCTGATGCAGCTGAGACCCCGCAAAATAAGCGCTTTAAGTAAGCCATCAACAACTCAACAACGGATGGAAAATTATACAGACATAAGCACGAATACGGACAACGAGACAAATCGGTTCGAAAGTGGGGAATGTGCAGTACCCCTTCCGACGCAAGTGCAGCAGGTCGAAGGAGCCATCCGGGACGTCTTACCCCATCCCGTTGATGGTGATTTCACCTCTGTAGCCGATGAAATTTTCGATAATACCACCACGACACCGGAAACTTGGGATAGGCGGCAGGGGGAAGGTGTATCCCTTCTACGCCCTGGCCGCTGCCCTACACCAGAAACGACACTTACCAATACCGCAACGATAATACTTAACGAAACTGACAACGTAGAAACCGTTACTTGGGAGCAAAGCGTCTCTCAGGCAACACGAAGAGAATCATCCTCATCGTCGTCTTCCAGCATACGAACGATCGTTAACAGCCACTCCGGTGGCTGCTTCGCCCTGCAATGGAACCTGCGTGGACTCCGGGCCAACATCAGCGAATTGAAGCTCCTCATCGCCGACCTAGAACCTTGCGTCGTCGCACTCCAGGAGAGCAAGGTAAATCAAACCGTCGCCCCGCCAGATTTCATTGGCAGAAACTACACGTTGCTTCTGGAGTCGAACAGCGTACACTACTGGCAACACGGAGTAGGCCTTGCCATCCGAAAAGGCTTACCTTTCGAGCAAGTACGAATCGACACAACTCTCCACATCGTCGCAGCACGTATCCACGCACCAATCCAGGTAACGGTAGTGTCAATTTATGTTCCACCGAGTTCCGTTCAGTGTCAGGCCGCATTGAATGATTTGCTCGAGCAACTGGAAGGTCCAGTGTTATTCTTGGGTGACTTCAACGCGCATCATCTTGCGTGGGGGTTACGAACGTCGGACACGCTTGGCCGATTCATCGCCGAAACGACCTTGGATAAGCAGCTTGTGATCCTGAATGATGGCGCAGCTACCCGCATCAATCCAGCTACCGGAAACACCTCGGCCATCGATTCGACGATCTGCTCCGAAAATCTGGCCAGTAAGTTCATTTGGCGAACCCCGTCGGACACGCACAACAGCGACGGTGTCTATACCCGGGTGGTCGGATTCTCGGACGGTACGTCGAAGATGGCTCTACGATCGTGTTGACTGGCCGTTGTATGGACGCATCACCGCCGAAACCATTCGTTCAGATGTCGACAGGGACGTTAACAGCTTCACTGAGAAGCTAATAGCAGCAGCGACGAAATCCATACCGCGGACCAGTGGACGTGTTGGACCAAGATCGGCACCCTGGTGGTGTCCCGAAGCGAAGGCGGCAATCCGACTGCGACGAAACTGCCTGAGGACCCTTCGATGATTACAGCAATCTGATCCTGAACAACCCGATGCATTAGCGAGATTCCAGGAAGCCAGATCGGCAGCACGAAAAACTATTCAGCAAGCAAAGGAGCAATCGTGGGAGAACTTCGTGGCGACTATCTCTCCGAACAGCACGACTACCGACCTGTGGCAGACAGTGAATACTCTGCGTGGCAGCAGACGACAGCGCACGGTGGTACTCAAGCGAATGGACGGTTTTACAGACAACCCCGAAGAAGCAGCGGAAGAACTGGCTAAATGCTACAGCAGCTGAACGAGAGTCCATAGATGTTTCGCCCAACACCGATGATGTGTACAACATCGACATTACCCTGAATGAACTTCTGTGGGCTCTCGACAAAGGGCGAGGTGCTTCGACAGGTGCGGACATGATAGGGTATCCATTGCTTCAACGTCTTCCTCTGTCTGTGAAAGCTACGCTCCTTGAACTGCTGAACAAAATTTGGCAAAGTGGTGAATTCCCCTCCATCTGGCGGAATGCTATTGTCGTTCCCATTCCGAAACCGAACAGCCACGATTCTGGACCTGATGCTTTCCGACCGATATCGCTCACTAGCTGCATGGCGAAGCTGTTTGAACGAATCATCAATCGTCGATTGATTGCCGAGCTGGAATCGAATGGACGGCTTGACAAACGCCAACACGCGTTTCGAGCAGGACGCGAGACCGAAACATACTTTGCAGAACTGGAGAGATATCTACCAACCGGAGACGAACACTCACTGATAGCGTCCTTATATTCGGCGAAAGCATACGATACCACTTGGCGACATGGTATTCTGCGCACGTTGAAAACTTGGCGGATACGTGGTCGCATGATAAACATGCTGCGGAGTTTTCTCTCGGAACGAACGTTTCAGGTGTCTGTAGAAGGACACATGTCCCGTGAATATGAGCTGGAAAATGGAGTGCCACAAGGCTCGGTTATGTCCGTGACGCTGTTCCTAGTCGCGATGCAGCCCATCTTTCGGATAGTACCGCGTGGAGTCAGTGTATTGTTGTACGCGGTCGACATCCTTCTCGTGGTACGAGGAGAGAAAAGTGAATGCCTCCATCGCAAGCTGCAGACCGCCGTCAAGGCCGTAGACAAATGGGCGAAGAGCGTGGGATTCTCCATGTCAGCAACAAAGTCGCACGTATTTTATTGCAGTCCGAATGCACGTCGGGAACCCGGATATGACATAACTATCGAGCGAGTCGCCGTTCTAAGGACCAACCGACTGAGGAATCTGGGTGTTACCCTGGATGGACCCTAATATTCAAACCTCACTGCCAGATGGTGAAGAAATCGTGTGAGTCTCGATTGCGGATTTTAAAGATGATCGGTGCCAAGCTTCCACGTGGCAATCGGACATCGTTGTTGTAAGTGGGATCGGCCATAGTAACCGCAAAGCTGACCTACGGCATAGGCTTGGTGAGCCGAGGAAGGCCAACAACTTTGCAGACTCTTGCTCCTCCATACTATTCAATGGTTCGGTATGCCTCCGGAGCTTTCGTGACCAGTCCGATACTTTCGATTATGGCCGAAGCGGGAACCCTACCGTTTGAACTGTTGGCAGCACAGTCTGTAGCGTGGACTGCCATCCGAATAGCTGTGAAGAATCGTGGCAACATCACCCTTCCGTTGATCAAACGAGCCTCGAACCGCCTCGAAGAGTTGACAGGTACAGCGCTCCCCGCTGTCGGTCAACTTGTGAGGCAGAGTGATCGTTTCTGGCACGCACGAAAGCCTACGATTGTGTGGGACGTAAAGAAATGCGTACGAGCCGGTGACCCTCCGGAGAAAGTCCGCCCAATTGTGCAACATTTGCTGTACACCCGTTTCCATCGATCGACTGTCGTCTACACCGATGGCTCTAAGAAAGAAGATACTGTAGGGGCCGCATTCTTCAACGGAGGAATTGCTGGCACTTACAGTGTTCCAAAAGCATGCAGCGTCTTCTCTGCGGAGGCATACGCCATAAAGATGGCTGTCAAGATCCCGAACCAGAGTAATGAGTTGGTTGTTCTATCGGATTCTGCTAGCTGCCTATTGGCATTGGAGGCGGGAAAATCAGTGGAAGAAATAGCGCGGAACAAACCTATTCGATTCTGCTGGATTCCTGGGCACGCCGGAATCAGTGGTAATTCCGAAGCTGATCGACTAGCCAATGAAGCCAGGAGGGAACAGGCTATCGATATACCAATTCCAGGAGAAGATGCGCTGAGAGAAACTAAACAACTGATACGTCATCGGTGGGATAACCAATGGTATGAGACTAGGGAGTCAAAGTTGAGGGAAGTTAAGGAAGATACCAGCAGGTGGATGGAACGCGGGAGCACGGCCGAACAGCGTATCCTTACACGTTTAAGAATCGGACACACGCGTCTAACACACACACATTTCTGTTAAAGAAGGAGCCCCCGCCCAATTGTGAATGTTGTGGCAGGATGATGAATGTCCGGCATTTAATTCTCGAATGCCGGAAATTTGTAACCGACAGGCAGCAAAACAACATCGGGACCAGCCTACGTGACGCCCTGGGAGATACAGAGGAGCAAATAACACAAATGCTGAACTTCCTAAAAGAAACAAGACTGTTCTCCAAGCTGTAGCGAAACCAGAAAACGGAAGAAGTCGAAGAAGAAAACAAGAAAAAGGTGAGATTTGCCAAGCCGGATGGACAAACAGAAGTCGATGAAGAAAAACTGGATAAAAGTAGCGATTGAAGTACGGAAGAATAAAAACTGAAGAAGAACAGTTCGGAAATAGCAGCCGTAGCCGTAGCAGTAGCCGAAGAAGAAAAAAACGTAACGGAATCAGCGTAAGATGAAAACCGAAGCGGATGGAAGAAAAATTAAAAGCAAAGGAAAATGAAGGAGGCAAAATGGAAGAAGTAATGCAGTTGGAAGAAGGAGAATGAGAAATTGAAATAGAAGAAGTCAACGCGAATGAGAGAAACGTAACACAATCGAAGAAGAAAAAATGCGAAGCGGACAAAGTGGACGAAAAGAAGTCGAAGAAGAGAAACGGAAGAGCAGAAGCACAAGAAGTTGAAGACGTCGAGAAACAGAAGAAAGATAAATGGAAGAAGATAAGCAGAAGAAGAAAAGTGGAAGGAGAAAAAGAAGCGTAACGGAGTCAGTGGAAGAAGAAAACCGAAGCGGATGGAAGAAAAATAAATGAAAAGCAGAGGAAATTGAGGGATGTGCAACGGAAGAAAAAATGCAGTGGAAAGAAGCAAAACCAAAAAGGCAAATAGAAGAAGGCAACGTGAATGAGAGAAACGAACACAATCGAAGAAGAAGAAAAGCGAAGCGGGTAAAGTGGACGGCCGGAGGAAGTCGAAGAAGAGAAACGGAAGAGCAGAAGCACAAGACGTCTAAGACGTAGAGAAACAGCAGGGAAAAATTGGAAGAAGGTAAGCAGAAGATGAAAAGTAAAAGGATAAAAGGAAACGTAACGGAATCAACGGAAGAAGAAAACCGAAGCGGATGAAGGAACATATTAAAAGCAGAGGAAATCGAAAGAGGCACAACGAAAGAAGCAAAGCAGTGGAAAGAAGCGAAATAAAAAAGTGAAATAGAAGAAGACAACGTGAATGAGAGAAACGTAACACATTTGAAAAAGAAGAAAAGCAAAGCGAACAAAGTGGACGAATAGAGGTCAAAGAAGAGAAACGGAAGCGCGAAAGCACAGAAAGTTGAAGACGCAGAGAAACAAATGGGAAAGAGTGGAAGAAAATGAGCAAAAGAAGAAAAATGGAAGGAGAAAAATAAGCGTAACGGAATCAACGGAAGAAGGAAACCGAAGCGGATGGAGGAAAAAAGGAAATGCAGATGCAACTGAAGGGAGCCCAACGGAAGAAGCAATGTAGTGGAATGAAGTGAACTAAAAAGTGAAATAGAAGAAGACAACATGAATGAGAGAAACTTAACACAACTGAAGAAGAAGAAAAGCGAAGCAGACGAGGAAAAGTGGAAGGAGAAAAATAAAAAAAGAAGGAAAAATAACAGAGATAAGAAAAGCAGAACAATCGCAAGAAGCAGGACAAATTTGGAGCAAACCACCGAAGGAACAGAAGGATAAGTAGATAAGTTGATGAATAAGGATTGAGAAGGGCGGAATGAAGTGAAGTGGGAAATTATAGGATTAATATTAATATGTGAACATAAGAATTTCGTAAGACACGAATGCTCCCTTCTGGTGTAAAGTGTCATTAATAAAATATAAATAAAAAAATAAAAAAATCTCTTTCTTATAGAGAACCTATTTAAAGCGCCTTTTTTGTGTCATGAAATAGAAGCGCTTCATAAGCCCGGTCTCAGACCACCATAGAAACATTTCTTGTCTCCAAAAAACCCCACAGGTCAAATTTGTTTCAATTTTCTTGATTAGTTCTCGAGTTGTGCAGCAATTTGTGTTTAATTTTTATGGGACCCCCTCTTCAGACAAGGGAGGAATCTCAAACCATCATAATAACCTTTTCCGGTCGGAAAAACCCCAGCATACACATGTTCATAACAGTAGGAAGAATTCTCATGTTTAGTTTAAATTTGTGTTTCATTTGTATGAGACAATCTCCCCCCCCCCCCCCCCCCCTACCATAAAGCAGAAAGGTCAAAGGTTTCGAACCACCGTAGAAACATTTCTTACCTCCAAAATCCTCGCATGCCATATTTTTTCCATTTGCTTTCTTAGTTCTAGAATTATGCAGAATGTTCAGTTTCATTTGTTTGACAGGGGTGTAATACCACCATAGAAACATCTTTCGCCTCCAAAAAAATCCACATGCCAAATGTGGTTCCCTTTGCTTGATTAGTTCGTGAGTTTTGCAGAAACTTATGTTTCATTTCTATGGGAGCCTCCCGTTCTAGAGAGGAGAGGGGTCTCTACCATATAAACATTTCTTGCCTCCAAAAACTCCCACATGCTAAATTTGGTTTCCTTTGCTGGATTAGTTCTCAAGTTATGCAGAAATGTGTGCTTCATTTGTATAGGAGCCCCCCTTCCAGAGATAGGCAGGGTCTCAAACTGTCATAAGAACCTTCTCCGGCCCCAAAAACTCCTGCATACAAAATATCACGCCGGTCGGTTCAGGAGTTTTCGATTCTATAAGGTTCAGACAGACAGACAGAAATTCATTTTTATATACATAGATAGATTTAAAGAAGATCACCAATTGTTAGAGTGCCGCTCTGGATACTTTATCAACATTCATTGCATAAATATTCAGTGAAATGAATGAACTTTTCATTTCCTTAGTCAAATTTAATTTTTTTAATATGAATTATTCAAGCATTCAAGCATATCAAAATTGATCCGGTTTAACTGATTTATTTTACTTAAAATATTATATTAAGTTATTTCATATATATTATCATTATTTTAATGACAAGGAATGAGGATTAATAATAAATATTATTATTAAAAATATGAATAATTTACTATACTTTTGTGGTACTTATAAAACTAATGTTCGATTTTATATGAACAGTTCTAATAAAAAAAAAAATTACTTTATATAGTATCTTCCTCAAACAAACCTTTCGTTATTAAGGTTTCTAAGTTTAGTCATACAAGCGCTATACCTGATAACAAAAAGAAATGCAACAAATCATTGACACAACTGTTCACAGCCGATGCTAGAAGCCATGTATGATTGCGAATTTAAATTTACAAATTTACTAAACATTTAAGAAAGGCTAGATAATTCCGGTGCGAAGTGGGTGGTCTGACTACCTTCTAGCATCTACTTAATGTGAGCATACAATTAAGCCTTAGTGTGAAACTTCAAAAGGAGAAATCCCATCCCCCATGTAACATGCACAGAAAAAAATAATGAATTTTAACAGGCCCGTAATATATCCCTTTGTTTAATGCCAAGCCAAAGGAGGCGTAAACAACGAAATTGTTTGCAATCTTTTATGCGTCATACAACAGGCTAGATTCAGGCGTTATCTGGCTTAAATTTACATCAAATATCCCATTATTTTCTGCCAAATCTAGCATTCCCTTTATGTGCATAAGATAACGCAGAAAATAAAATGCTTCTTTCTATCTGTGTACAAAGATGACATTGGTACTCTTTGATTGGCAATTTCAGGAATTATTACACAGATAAAAATAAACACTGAATTTTCTGCATTATCTAATGCACATAAAGGGAATGCTTGATTTGGTGGAAAAAAATGGGATGTTTCATGTAAATGAAAGCCTGAATCTAGCCTTTTGTATGAAAAATTGCAAACATTGTTGTATGGCGCATGAAAGATTACAAACAATTTCGTTATTTACGCCTCCCTCTCGTGGGTCAAATTTGTCACCTTGTCGATGGTGAGAGGGCTTATCTCATGCTATAAACATGCATGTGAAACCAAGAATTTGACCAATAGTGAAAGTATCACATATTCTGCACATTTATTTCACTGCCACGTCGTAGAACGTTTATATAAAGGCACTAACATCAGGTGTGATACTGGCGGATAATGCCGCAATTCACTCTTAGACTAATTACTTTCAATCAAAGGGATACGACTAAAAGTACACTTTTCATTTTCGTGGCAACTTATGTTGTTGTTCATCCATTTGTTTTATGGAGTGAATAACCAAAATGCCTGGTTTGCTCATGGTATAATAAGTGAAAGTAATTGCAACATTTTCGAAAAGGGTGAATGTGTTGATCATGGTAAATATCTGACTGTTCGAAATGAAGCACATAGCCACAGAAAAGTGTTACTTAAGACTGACGAGGGCAAGCATTTATGTTAGAGAAAGGACGCGGAGGGCCCGCTTAGTCAGCACGGGCAGTTGATTAAGCCTTTCACGTGGTTTATTTCAGCAGGAGTGTTTGGTTGGTCATATACAATATCAGGCTTTTTATGTATTTATATTTGTTTTATTTTATTTATTTTTTCTTTCGTTACATTATTACAAAGTTTAGTCACGAATAATCAACCAAGCCAAGCTCTAAATCGTGGTTTTTGAGTTTCTTGAAATGTAAGGCGGTGAAGTTGAGTAGTAAGCAGAAGACAAAAAATAAATAAAAATTGATAATTGGAAGGTTGATGTGGAGGGTCCGCTCAGTGAGGGTCTAATATTTGACTTACTATAGATAGAGAGAGGGGGTGTTTTATTCACGGTTGTTCCATTTCAATTCCGTTTCTGTTCCATTTCGGTGTAATTTCAATTTAACTTAAGTTCAATTCAAGGCCTGGATAGGACAAACTCTCAAAGTGACTTTGAAATGAATTAACAAATAAACTAACTACATTAATTAATGAAATATGCGTTAGGTAAACCAACCATGATCCATACTGTATACTGACATACTGCATCATCTGACTATTAATAACTAACTCAGTCCTAATTCAATCTTATCAATAAATCGGAAGTTAAAAAATGAAAGGGTAAAAGGCATAAAAGAGAAAAAATTAAGAAAATGATGATATCATGATATAATATTACCATCTATTGTAGCAAGGTAACATTCCATGGCAGTGGAATAATCTGAAAAACGATTTGATCGGGATTCTATTATTGTTTGTGATCATCAAGCTCCTGTATGAAGGGCCAAAAACGTTTGGGGGGACCCGTAAGCAGATACACTTACGCGAAACCCGCGAATATAGGGAAAAGAATCTCCTTCCAAAAGCTAGGTCACACAGACAGCACTAGAATCGAGCCCTCGTTTGACAGAATAAACCCAATAGATGGGGTCGACGAGCCCACCATCGTTCCGCGAAATGTTAACAATAGGGAGCAGGCAGCCCAGGCTCCCTATCCAAATCGTTTTACTTGGGTGCCCTGATGGTCCCTCCCTTTCCCCCGTTATGTGTTGTTTAATATTTAGTATATTTTGTACACGAAAAATTAGGATACCATTATAGACACGAATGCTAATTTATTCAAATTTTAAACTTAAATGGTACATCCAATGGATTGTTACTGAAAAATAGATAAAAATTAGTTATGTATTAATATCCTTCTAGTCCAGGAAAACCTGAAAACAGAATAGATCATTCCCAATATCTGAGATAAAATTTCAATAAAAGATATTATTTTATAAGACATGTTGTAAATTTTTTCTTTATACTGTTCTAGTAACATTTCAAAGGTTGCAATCGGAGTGATCGAAGAGTCCGGTTTGATGATTTCTGAAATAATAGCTATGTTACCATAATACCACTAAACACAATATTAAAATATAATCCTACATTGCTTATATGCACATGCCAATGGTTTATGAACATAGTAGTTGAAGTTTAGAAGAGCAATTTAAAATAAAATATTATGCTGAAATGCTGAAAAACAAATTGAGCCTTTGATGCCTGTCATGTTGCTCTAGGCTCTTACATGATTTTGGAATGCAGATGATTCTAAAGCGTTATTATACATAGCATTTCAAGCTTATTGCTTTCACAAATTGCTTATTGCCTGCTCTCAACTCAGTGTTCCAAATGCACTTTCACAGTTATTAATTGAGAGCTTTCGATGCCGATGATTCTAATGCGTGCTGAAATTATTAATAAATTAAAAATGGAAAATATGCAATATGACTTAAGGTACACGATGTTCAGTCACACCCCCTCACTTCGCTATTGTCAGATTGACAACATTGCCCAGGCTACGCCAACCAGCGTCTCCATGTTTCAGCTGGCATTCTTTTGTGATCATATGACTCGTGGAGGCGTGAGGTAGGAACTTGTGAGGACGAGAGATCGGTCGCACCCTCCTTCGAAGTTGTCAACTCACCATTTGAAGCCCATAACATTTAACGACACCATATAAGAGACAAAACAGGTAATCTTCAGTAACAACAATTTTTTTTTTTTTTATTTTTTTGTTGGGGGGTAAATTGTGTGGGGGTGGGGGGGCGGTTTTTTGTGGAAGGGGGGGGGTGATATAACACAAAATTTGCCGCGCGGTCATGAAACTATAATCGTCTTTCTTTTCTCTTTTTTTCGGGGGGGGGGGTGTTGGGGGTGGGCCGGCTTGTGTGCGTTTTCTTGTGGGGCGGGGTTGTGGTAGGGAGGGGACGATGCTGGTGGGGTTCGATGCTATAAAACAACTACCTTCACTAGCTGGTTTAATAAATTTAAGAAGAGGGGACCTTCTGTGGGAAAGGGAACAGAAAAATTGTATAAAAAAGAGGTCGTTTGTGGCGTGATTTTTGGTTTGTATGTAGAGTGTGATATATAATATTCGAGACAAGAGAATGGTACAAAAAAATAGAACACAAATTAAAAAAGAACAAATTTCGTGGAGGAAAAGAAATCTTTTTTTTGGTTTTGTAGGGTGGGTCTGGTGGGGGTGTTGTGTTTTATGGGGGGTTTGGGGGCGGTAAAAATGGCGCACCTAAAAAATACTTGTCTTTTGGTTATAGGGAGGAGGTGGTAGAATATAGGTATTTTTTTGTCGTGACGGTGTTGGTGGGGGTGGATTATTGTTTTTTGTGTTGTTTTTTTGGGAAGTGGATTTGTTTTTTTTTATTTTTTTGTTTTTGTGTATTATTTAACTTTTCTTGGTGGGTTAGGGGTATGTACGTGTTTTTGTGTATTTTTCTTTGGGGTTTGTGGTTGGTTGTTGTGTTTTCTCCCTTGTGTCCCGCTGTTCCGGGCGCTGTGGTTTTTATTGTTTCGTAGGACAATCAACAGACATAAATTAGTACCGTCAGTAGAATGAACTTGGACGCAATCACTCAAAGTCCACCAGCAAATACAAAACCAAAACCATTCATCACTTTCACCCGGACCGGGTGGGCCGGCAGTTGATGTTGACGTTCATGTTGTGTTGCCCTCTTGCTGTTTCTCTCGAGCGCGCTTCTTGAGTAGTTTAAATCATCCCGGCGTAAATTCCTGAGGGACCAAACAATTTCCCAGAGGAATCGGATTTTTTTTCCATTCACGTTTGATTCTTGCACCTCACTATTTCTCAAATTGAGTTAAATTTTCGAAAATGAAATAATGAAGGTAGGTGTTGTTTTCAATCTCGGGAACAGCTTTGAAATGAAGAAAAGACACAGCAGAAGAAATATCACACTCGACATAGCTAATAAATATTTCACTCAAAGCAGATAAATTATTGAACTGTGAGCAAAGGCGAGAGCGAGCTCTGAACCCAAATGGAATCATAACAACACACGCCTCTGTGCAAAAATGGACCTCCATTTGGAAGCTGCTTGGTGAAATTGAACAGTGAGAGGGTTCTACGACAAAGTGAATGTAATTTTACAGCTTTTGTGTTGAATTGTGACCACCTTTTTACCGCGAAATCTCATCATGCATCAACAGGAGATGAAAAACGTCCCAAAGTCTGATTTGCATAAAGATAAATACAAGATTGTATTTATTCCGTGTCCATCAGGCTTTGCCGGGAAGAGATGGACCTCCGTTTTGGTTTCGTGTCGTATAAACAGCCACAGTGGAGACTCGCACCACTCATTCACCAGAAAATGATGCAAATCTGCATTTCCATCTTTCTCGTTTCCTCGCGCCACGTTTCCATCAGTTTGGCTGCAGGTATGAGGAATTGGTCATGATACCTATACTTGTTCGGGTGGATTGGATTGCAGCAGAAGCGTTTGCGAATAACCAACAATGAAGAAGTAAGCAAGAAAGAGATCCGCGCGCGAGAAAGGCTAATGAAAACTTAATAAATGCAGCAGCAGCAGCACGAAGAACAAACGCGTGGGCGTCGATGGTTCAGGTTTGAATAAATTTCGCTGGGATGTTGCAACACCGTACGGGACATCATCGTTGCCAAGCAGTTTTATATCCGTTGATTGGCTTGAATGCGCACATAAGAAATGTGTGGCAGCGTGGAGACGAATTATTGCTGCATGAGAATTTCGAAGCTTCCTTCGCCTGTCGCCCATCAGACATGGGATTGTTTGCTTGTATGCGTTGAGTGGTCAGATTTAATCACGAAAGGCGATTGAGGTGATGATTTATGGCTGATAACGAACTGGTCAAATTAAGCAGGGACTGCTTAATGATCGCACGGATTTTTGCTGAGATATTTCTTTGCTGATGATTTTCCGCATAAAGTTTGTCGAGTTATTGAGTTGGTTCAATACAGGGTAGTTGCATGTTTCATCTCCTTTGCTGCACCGGTTTAGTCTCAGTGATCAGAGTTTTGGTGGGGTTTTAAAGAACTGGTTAGAATCATTTTGTGACTAAAAATTCAATTCTTTTGCAACTTATATCAGTATTTGTATTTGGCGTGAATAACACAATTTGAATCGTTCGATGATTAGCTGTTATTTTTTATTCAAATAAATTGTAAACAAACACTTGATGCATTTTTTTATTTTTTTCAAAAAAAAGTTGACATTTTACTAAGCACTTACTGGATCAGGAAATATGAAGTTCTACAATGCCTTTGACTTATTATTTTACTTACATGATATTTATGGAACTTTTATAGAGTTTGTTTATGCTCTGAGGACTTGCCTCTTTTGTTCTATATTTGCAGTTATATTTTATTTAGAAATAATAAGGATTAATTATCGACAACTTATTCAAAACAACATATCTGATTTTGTAATCAAGGAGGGGAAGAAAGATTCAAACGTTAAATTCTTGAAACCCTTGGAATTTTCAAGCAAACTAGAACCACCATAATGTTGGGGAAATGATATTTCTTGTGTTTGTGGTCCCTGTTTATGTGAAAGTGCTAAGGATTTCAAGAATTTAACGTTTGAATATGTTTTCCCCTCTTTGTTTACGAAATCAGATACGTCGTTTTGAATAAGTTGTCGAGAATTAATGGAATTTATTTCAGAATTTTAGTCAGAAGCAAAATCATTGTTTTAAAAAATACAATAAGCTAAAAAATCGTTTTTACACCATTTGATTGAAACCTGCAAGCATCACAGCCAGTCACAAAATAATTGACTTATAAGCAGCCCCAAAGATTTAATAGCCCTACAAATCGATCACGGCCACTTGGCTCATAAAACTCTCGGCCGAGAGTAACTCCCTCACCACCCGCCAGAAGGAAATAAATTGCACTCCCAATCATAAAAACAGTGTGCACACACCTTGAATCATTATAATCCCTGGTGGTGGTTTGTTGCATGCCGAACGCAGTCGAAGCACACGAAACCCCAAAACGAACGTTCCATTCAGCAGGATCACTCGCCAAAACTAGCTTGTTTATTTCTTCATTACCACGTCGATCGCTGAGGAGCCGGTAATTGCCCACCCCTTCCCAGGCCACCAGACACGGTCGATCGTATCGAATGTGTGACACGCTGGTGTCACACAGTTTGAAACAACCGAACCGCACGGATTGTGGCAGCCCCGACGACGACGTGGGGTAGTTATATGTGCGCGATTTCGCAGATTTATAACTCGATTTATATTTATGCTCCTTTGGAATATCCACTCCCCCGCACCTGCCCCAAACACCACCCGGCACCAAATCCAAGACACTGTCCAGGCACGGTACATGTGAATGGTTTCGGTTAACAACAAGCTCTGCAGGTGAGTCAGGTGGAGTCACATGTTCATGAGGCCCTCGAAATCTCCCACTCTGGGGGCTTTCTCGAGTTTGGAAACCAAACGCCACCACCACCACATACTGATTCCTGCTAAGGGTGACTGTCGTGACACAACAACAACAAGAACAACCACAACAACAACAACAACTTCAAACACAGTAATAATAATAATAATAATAATAATGCTTAAGGTTTATTTAGCAACATACCTGGCGCCCTGCGGGTGGTTTGCAGGTTGGGAAAATTTATAATTTTCAACCGAGATTTATGGCGACTGAGGAGGTACCGTTTTGCGTGTGTGACGTATGAGTGTGAATATGTGTACATCAGTGTGCAATTGCTGCTTATGCTCACTGGGGAGTTGTTATTTCTAGTTCAGGACTAGGTGTTTTGCAACGGGATGATAATTCTGTTTTTCGCCAATGAAAACAATTTTTTGATTTATTAGTTGACAAAACTTGGAGAAAGGAGCAAGTGGTTTAAGACAAAGCTAAAAACCGGTGATCTTTCAGGGCCATCAAATTTACTAAATTTTGAGTCGTATGTGACTCATTTTCATCAAAAGTGGAGTCACTCAAATTTGAGTAAACGTAGTTGTGATTGACTAGTCGACAAATCTTTAAGATCCATTCGATGCAATCCGAAGTTTTTGATTTATCAATTTGATAGTCCGAACAATGTTTACTCTAATTTGACTGATTTCACTTTTGACGAAAATGAGTTAAAAACGACTCAAATTGAGTCGAATGGTGCGAGCGTGTAGGGATAAAACTCACCGCAAGTAAAACACGCCCGGAAGAGATTTTTGTTTCTGAACAAGCATATTAAAGGGGGAGGTAGCTCATCAAATTTTCCGGACCACCTCTAAGCATCTTACTATGAGGTGGCAGGATGGTCTCCACCGATTGTCTGTCGATCTGCCAAATTTGGAAGACGTCTGCATTGAGTTATCTCAAATTATAATAATCCGTCCACTATATCACAAAACATTGCGATTGGTTGAGCGGATTGGAGATAATGAAATCATTGAGTATAGGACCAAGTCTCCCCCAGGTGGTGCTAAATCGATGAGCTGACATCAATAGAAGCAGAGTTGCCAGGAGGCACGAAATGCATCTATAGACTCTTATTTTTACCGATTGTTCTTTATATTGTATTATTAGACTATTATATAACTGAATGCATTATTCTGTAAATTTTAAATTTCAATCTCAATTTCAGTGAGCGAGTGAGCGCTATAAACTTGGCAAAGTATTACCAGACTTTTGGTTTAAATGCCAAAAATTGACCCACAGGCAAAAGGAGCATTAACTAATCTTTCTAGCATGCTTTCTATGCTCTCAACGTTTAATACAAATTATCACATTATTTAACTCTATATGGAAGCGTTTGGTACGGGAGGTCCACGCTTTCTTCCTTCCCTTGATTCGAAGTAAGGTCTGTATCCGCAATAATCCGGACACCTCAAAACATGAATAAAACCTAAATTTCGCATTATATTTCCGTCATAGTTGTTTATTTCAGATTCATGGGATGTGTTTTAACAATTCGTGAAGACAAAACATAGTTATTCGGTATTTGCATAAAATTTTCGAACTTTGCGCTTAACTCCGTCCATTAGGGTTTGTACAGACTCTTCAGAAATCGTAGAAGCCGTCTTTGTCCAAATTTGCTGGAAGTGTTTGATAGCTTTGATTCCTTGCTTCTTTTCAGAAAGCTTCCGCTTCATCAGAGCCCAATATCTCTCGATTGGTCGTAGCTCTGGGCAATTTGGCGGGTTTGAGGTTTTTGGTACAATGTTCACTTGATTTGCTTGGTACCACTCCATCACAGTTTTAGCATAGTGGAACAAAAGTTTTTCTTTGTGACTTTTGATGAAGGGTAGCAATCGCTTCTGCAGACACTCTTTCTGATAGATCTCCTTGTTGATTGTGCCTGTAGTGACGAAAGATTTACTCTTTTTGCCACACGTGGAAATTGCTTGCCACAAAAGGTATTTTTTTGGGAAATTTCGATGCCTTCTTCGTTCTGAAATGCTCAGCTGTAGCATTTCTGGCCATAGCAGAATAAAAAGCCAGCCCTGGAAGCTGCTTGAAATCCTCCAGGACATAAGTTTCATCTTCCATAACAACGCATGAAAACTTCGTCAAATATTCGCAGTACAAACGTCGAGCCCGTGATTTTGCTGCCAGGTTCTGTTTGTCGTTGCGATTTGGAACTGTTTTTACTTTATACGACTTAAGTCCCAAACGTTGTTTTGATTTTTGGACAAAACCAGGTGACATCCCTATTTTACGACCTTGGTCCATGAAAGGATCAGCGCGTCCAATGTTTTTGTCACTTCTCGGTTTCCTTTTCACCGTCAAACGTTCCGAAAATGATTTGAGCACATCGTTAACAGTGGATTTAGGCCAATCCAATGTTTTTGCAAGGTCCCGTATTGACAAGTCAGGATTTGCCGTACGCCCGTACAAAATTCGCTCGCGCACTTGTTTTTCTATCGTCGCCATCTTGAATACTAAACATGAAATGTAAACATCAATCATAGTCTTTTTCATCATAGACTCTCAGCTATAGCACAGTGAAATTTTTCATTCGAACGTGCAATATTTCAAAATTTTTACAAATTATTACAATGATTTGAAGGTGTCCGGATTAATGTGGATACAGACCTTAGTAAAGCGATTTCAGACACTCCTTCTGGAATCGTTCTATTTCTTGGAATCCTCTCTGCGGCACATGCTACGCAGTTGGCCTGGCCGGAGACAAGAAAGATGATGCTTTCAAGAAATCGTCTTTTTCCAGAATGCTTTCAAGAACTGGCTGCGTTAGTATGAGATTAAATTATATAAGATTTCTGAACAAGCATTTCAAAGTAGAGGCGAGAAATAAATCGATTGCTAAATTATCAAGTTTCAACATCAAAAAAGAATATTATTTTGGTCTAATCAGCAGTTTAACACTAACAGTCCAACAAAGGCCTTGGTGTCCTCTGCTTTACATAGAAACCGTTTTCAAATCATACGGTCCATGGCAGCACTTCACCAACCTCGTAGTCTGAGGAGGGTCTGCAGGTCACTTTTCACTTGATCTTGTCCATTGCGCGCCACTTCTCCTTGTACCAGTTGGCTCGCCATCAATTACCATTTTCACCGGGCTATCGTTCTCATCCTCGTGACGTGCCCAGCCCATCGTAGTCGATTGGTTTCGAAGTCCATTTGGCGGTGTGGATGATGGGAGGTTTTCCCAGAAACTCATGCAATCCATACTTCATTCATATTTTGCACGTTCCGTTTGCAAATAAGGCACGATTTCTAGGCATAATTCGTCTTTGCATAAGTTGGTGTCGTTGTCTCTTTTGATTGTAGTTTGCCTCTTCAAGCTGCAGCCTAGTAACGCCAAATGAACAACAATCGAGGGTCTGCTTCCAGGGCACGGACGACTAAAAGCAGCGTCTGTTCTTCATGTCTTGTTAGGGCGTTCGGGACACCAAATGTAGATTTTTTTTTATACAAAAGCCGATAGTCTTGGTGGTATTTGGGACTTTTAGGTCTTCCTCCTTACCGCACTGGTAGTGGGGTTGAATTTGGTCCCTGCGTACCGACACTGATAGAAAAATACTACCTAAAGCATGACTCACTTAGCAATGGAACAAACTCTTTTGCATATTACAGTGCTCCTGGTGGACGGATTTTGGAAGCTTTTGACGTCTTTTTGTTGAAAATAACAATAACAATAGATATGTATTTTATCAGTCCATAATACGCTCCCGTTTTGGAAAAATTCACCATGCAAGAGGAGAGTAGAAAACAAAATCGTGCACAGTCACTTGGAAAATCCATCATGGTCCGCGTCCAACCTAGCTAAAGGGTTGAATTTTCCTAGAAACACCGTATGGAACGTGCTCAAAACGTACAGAGATACCTTGATGACCACTTGGATTTGGGTTCATGATATCATGATTAATGCTCCCGTAATGCACCCGAGGCGTTACGAATTGTACTGCTGAGAGAAAATCATGAATCGGAATCATGATATCATGAGTCACTGCTCCCCAAATCATGATTTGAGTTCTGAAAATCATGACCTTGGCTCATGATGGTGGATCCGCAAATTTTATGATTCCGGACTTTTCTTCTAGGACCATAAATGCAAATCATGATAAACAAAAAAGGGAAGAAAGAAATAAACATGAAAGTTTTGAAAACCTTAACTCTTTCACACACGCTAGAACCATCCACATAAAGAATAACATTTCCCTAACATGATGTTGATGCTCGTTTCCGAGGGACTGCTGTGAGTTTTTAGAAATTACGTATCTCTGTTTCCCTCTTTGTCTACAAATTCAGATACGTCGTTTTAAATAAATTGTCGAGGATTGTTTGACAATTCCTTACCTGCTGGAGCGGAGACGAAACTGGACGGCGCTGATTGAGGCACTTGCCTGACGGGTAACGGGTATTGTGTTGGAAAAACTTTAAAAAAGAAAACGAGCAATGAGTTGATAAAAACATGTTTAATTGTTTGACAATTCACTTACCTGTCGGAGCGGAGAAGGTACTGGACGGTACTATTGAGGCAACTGACTAATGGTTTAACGGGTATTCTGTTGGAAAAAATCGGAAAAACGAGCACTGAATTTAGTCGGTAGCAAACAACTTATTCTTTCATATTCTTGGTCGTTAATTTATCTCACTTACCGGTACTTTGGCGGACACGGGATGGCGACGGAACGCACGAACTTCTAAATAGAAATAACCTAAAATTCAACACTTCAACACCGTTCAAAATTTCACCTCTGAACGCGAACGACGCTGAAACATGAATGAGCACGTTTTGACAAATACACGTAACGCTGGCAGTGGTCATGATTTCTGGTTCATGAAAATGATCATGATATTTTGGTCATTCGTAGTCATGATTTCATGATTCATAGTGATTCATGATTTCATGAAGGAATGCAGTTTCTGGCTTCATGATATGCAAATCATGAAAACTGGATCAAATTTGTTTCCGTGTGTGTGACGATGAACAGAGAAAAAATTGCTCCAAGTTCTGCGAAGCTATCACTGGCATTGAATTCGTTTCTTGCCGCTGATACTGTGGTTGCATATTTATATGACCTGTGCGAATGTGTCTTGGGCTTTTTTGGGACATTTCTCAACTCACCGCAAACATTTGTTTTGGATTTGCGACATATGTGCCGAGCTGTACGAGAATTCACATCTCGGGTACATCAAAACAGTGGCCGACAAAAAAATCACCGCTGGTGTCTCTCACAGAAGCTGTAAGCAATCTGCACACTGAATCGCTCTCTCGTGTGCGTGGTTCACTACGTAGTGGGGCAAAAGTCCTTGTGGGTGGGAAGAAAAAAACAAAGGAGGAAACAGAAAAAAAAAACAGGTGGGGGGAAGGGGGGGGGGGGGGGCGAAATTTTTTAAGGGGGGGGTGGGGGGGGGAAAAAAACGTGTAGTGTGGGTGACAGTGGTGTGGGGACAAGCATTTGTTGTGAGTGATAAATTGTCTGGTAAATATAAAATAAAAAATAAAATTTTGTGGGGGGTGGGGGGTGGGGGGAAGAGGGAGGAGGGCGGGTAAGGATATATATAGTTTTTTTTTTTTTGTCGTGTGGAAAAAACAAAAAAAAATAAAAAATATGGGGTTTAAGTTTAGTTGTTAGGTTGGGTGGTTGGGTGTGCCGGGGGTTGTTTTTTTGTTTTTTGGTGGGGGGGGGCGGGGGGGGGCGGGCGCCCTCTGAACGAGATTATCCAGAGTCGTGTCGTTACCGCTAACGGCTATCAGGCCGGATCTCGCGTCGCCGAAGCAAGAACATACGAAGAACACATGTTGCGTGGTTTCCTCAACTCCCGCACACTCGGTGTATGCGGAGGACTGTGCATGCCCGAATTTATGCAGATACTGTCTAAAGCAGCCATAGCCTGATAAAATCTGCGTTAAGTGGAAGTTTACTTCACCGTGTCGCCTACTGACCCACCCTAATAGTTCTGGGATAAGTCGGTGGGTCCACCGCCCTTCAGTGGAGTTGTTCCATTCACCCTGCCACTTAACCATAGATGCGGCTCCAGTGGTCTTTCGAATACCTCTTGTGCCGCGTTGCTCGAAGCACTCTAAATTCTCATTTAGGACCATGCCTATAGGCAGCGAGATTTCTGGAGCCAGCAAGATAGCCGTCGTGGTGGCCAGATTCGGAATACCTTCCGGTAGTGGCGCTTTGTTCACCTTAAGAGACTTTGCTCTCGCAATGAGTTCGTCGTTCGTCACCGTCACCTCGTCTCCAACCGCCTTTGTGCCTTTGCCCAAAAGGTTACGTATGTACGGTTGGGCTGATCATCCCTCCATCGCTTTGACAGCATGGTTTGGGATACTGGAAAGCTGACCATGTGACACATCTACGGCGGCGGGGAACCAGGGACTCGGGCCGTGGCTCTAAAAGAGTCCCCCAACGATCAACTGCAGCACCTATGGTAATTGCTCGGTAGGAGCAGCCGTTCCTTTGGTTTTTGCCATTACTACCCGATAGGCATCACTCCATGGGTCCATATTGACCTTCAAGCAGGCTCGCTTGCTGGCCTTTATCTCCCTCTTTAGCACGGCCTTTGCGGTGACTAGCGGATCGCGCTCTCTGCATCCTCCGTCTTGCGTGGTTGCATGTTCTTCAGAGGTCGGCGATCGACTCCGTGCACCAATACACCAGTGACTTTCCATTCCTAGATTTGACCTTCGCAAGCATGGTTACGTTCAACGCTCGTGTAAGTGACAAAACGAGTCGTCCACCGCAAGGTTCCTGGGTTTTACGTAAGATTTGTTCCCTCTCAAGCGCCTCTTTAAAAGTCTATACATGAACGTCCTCCATCTACGGGCGAATGGACTGGGTGCTCTTTTTTTCCTCTATTCGGGGCATATGAACCTGAAAATTTAGACAATGTATCATAGCCATGAAAAAAAAAATTTCGTTTCTTTGAATCGCTATAATCGTTTGTAGTGGATCTCATAAGTACTACAGTGATTTTAGGTAGTAAAATTAATTTGAATGTAACAACATACTTTCATATCTTGTAATTGTAATAATTCAGTGCATAGGCCGTTGCTTCGTGCTAAGATTGCGCGTCCAGGGATTACTCCCCAAGTCTATACACCTATGGACTTTCCCGTTGCACTCATCAGCACGTGCGATACTCTAGACTCACATGGGTAGCCGTATTCGGGTCCTCCAATGAGTAGGCGCAGGTGTTCGTCCAGTTTCTAGTACATTAATTCATCTTTTTGCCTGAATGAAGTAATATTACTGAACAAGTTTTGAGAAATCTCGTGAGTAAAACGGCTAGTCTGTAGTAATTGGCATTGTATTTAATTGTCTTAAAAATATGAAAGCTCCATACCGAATTCTTTAAAATGTTATAAACTTTTGCTAATGGAACCGATTAAGATGTCCACATTTATACCGTTTGAATTTTGAGTTTTTCGTAACATTACATGAATCCATCTTATTAAATATCTATTCGAACAACCAAATGAAAAAGGAAGGTGCCCTACATTAGCCAACAATACATTTTATGTCATGCATACCCCTTAAGCATCCAAAGCCAATAGTTCATCACACCCAAACGTTTTTGCAGAAAATAAATAAAAATAAAATAAAATATAATGAAAAAAATAACTACGAAAAGTCATTATATCTGGCCTTTCTTGGGCGCTTTTGTGAGTCTTCAGTTTGTGGTCTCATTTTGGAAATATTTTCTCTAGAGTATGTTTTCAGAGCGGCAGCATGCCCCCCTTTTCTGTGGATATCCTGTAAATAGAGATAAGATAAGTTGAGCCCCTCCGAATGGTGGCATTTTTTTTCTCTGTATATTGATTGAAGTATATCCCGTATCCTTTATTTAGTGCATGTCGAGTTACTTCATCACTATTGAGAAATGATGAAGTATTCGTTGTTTTTACAGTTGTCTTCGTATATTTTGTTGGCTATGGATCGATTTTTTTTTTAAGTTTCCGCTATTTAAACCCTTTGAGAAGTGAGAGCACTCTTCAAAGGTGCGCCCCTTTATCAATCGAAACCGGATTCATTGCAAAGAAAACAAACTATGACTCCGATAGTGACTATGCATCACAACCCTAGTCATAACCAATTCAAACTATAGAACATCAAATATAAAATGAGAATACACATAAATGAAGTCTAACCATGTTTTCCTTATTCCAAACTAAACATAATATAAAATGTAATACGGACTAAGATATGTTCCTTTGACTACAAACAAAAAACGAAAATGTTCTGTAGTTTGAATTAATTCTGACTAGGGTTCGGTGGTAGATCTGATACCCCGTAACGCACCACGAAAAGATGATCTACCAGCGTTAGAGGTCAGTGGGTGCTCTTCGTTCTGCGCGCTTCCTAGTATTGTGGACGATGCTATAGCGAACCTTCAAGTGGTCACTATGGATGTAGACATCCTCTACCTTCCAGTTGGTCGACAGCGCAGGGCTGTAGAACGTTACTTCGATGATCGACTCCCACTCCATTTATATGGTATGTACTCTTGGTACCTACATTGGACAGGTCTACGTTCAACCTGGCCAAGGCCTCGAGCAGGATCTGGCCCCTTGGATTGATAAGGCTTCACTGCAACGTTCAGGCGTTGAATTCGCCCGCTATTACCAACGGATCTCGGCCAGTTAGCTCCGTTGTCATCCGATCAACCATTTGTGAAAACTGGTGAATCGACCATCTTGGCGGCGCATTACAGCTGCAGGAGAACGCTCCATTCACTTTAACAACTGCGAAGCCCTCGTTTGAGGTAGACACAACCTCATAAACAGGGTACTTGCCCGTCGTCCATAATGCTGCTATATTGGATGTATCCGTAACCCAGCTTTCGTTACCGGCCGGGATGCGGTATGGGTCATATATTATGGCGATATACGACGCTGACTCGTGAAGTGCCTGGAACAGCAGCTGCTAAGTTGCTTCACAGTGGTCAGGTTTAGTTGGGTTACCTGCACTGTGGCTAGCTTATTTGTTTACCCTTGTAGGCCGGGCACTTTGGGCCTCCCATGACGTGCTTGTCGTCTGGTTTCCCAGAACACGTCATACATTTGGGGGGCTGTTTGCAGTCCTGAGTCTTATGGCCTTTCTCTCCGCACCTTCGGCATAGGTCGCTCCTGTCAGGGCTCTTGCACTCCCACACCATATGCCCGCTCTCGAGACACTTAAAACATGCCTTTTGCGGCTGGTGCAAACTCAGTGGGCCAACGGACCACCCCACCTTGAGTTTCGCCACTTTTAGAGCCGAGTTTGCGGCGGCAACTGCCAGCCGTGTCAAGGCCACTTAGGTCCCAAGTGGACTCTTTCTCAGCCATATGGCTGTTGTGGCTACCTTGACCCCACATTGGGCCTTTATGGCCGTGGGGATTTCGCTAGCCTCCGTCCAGGTTTTTACACTGGACATTCACTGACGTGGCTTGGGCACGTACCGCCACTTCCGTTCCCTGGGCCTTCAGCTTCGTTTCCTTTCTAAGCTTCTTCTTCTTCTTTAGCATTTCAAGCTTATTGCTTTCACAATTAGCTTATTGCTTGCTCTCAACTTAGTGTTCTTAATGTCATTTTTGTACCATTTTTGCATTAGTATGATTGTGTGGCAAGTGTAATCATACGCTATGCCCAAGGAGTCGAGCAATTTTCCTTTACAAAAAATGCCTAGACCAGGCCAGGAATCGAACCCAGCCACCTCCAGCATGGGGTTGCTTTGTAGCTGCGCCTTTACCGACTGAGCTCCTTTCTAAGCTCTAGGATCATTTCACCAGTGCACGATCGGTGGATACTCCTCACATTGGCGTCCAGATCCGCGAGCTAAGCGTTGCCGTGCATCGTTTTGAGGACCTCGGAGTACTTAGACTCTTCGGTCTCCACGATGAGAGCCTCACCGTGGTTCCGCATTCTTACAGGCTTAGAATCACTTTTTCTTTTTAAGGTCTATCTCTCTTTTTTCGGACCTTGGTCCAGGGATTTTCCCTGCCTCTGGAGGGGTCATCGCTCGTACCCCTTTTATCGTTCCGTTCATTGCTGGGGGCAGCCCTGGCGCTTGGGCCACCCTCAGCGCCTGGGTCTTCCCGCATCGACGAGATGGTTCTGGTGCTTTTGGTGCCTTTGGCACCTTTGATGCCGGGGCTACTCTCTTTACGCCCCGTGGGATTTGAGGTTGGACTATCCGATCCCGACACCACGTTTGCATATGTCTTTTGACCCGTGGGGCCGCCAGGCACCAGCCGCTTCTTGGGGCACCGGTTACAGTTTCCCGGGCGACTGCCTTGCCCGCCTGGATGTCCCTGCCACCACGGTAGGTGGGTTAGGATCACCCATGGAGACGGACACTGCCTTGCCATTTCCCTGGCACTTTGGTCGGCTTGAAGCTTGGCTCACAGTTCGTCCCTCTCACGGCATGCAGCCTGAACTGACCTACGAAGTTGCAACAAGCTATGTTTGAGGTCCTTGCTGATATTGTTACTGATATTGTTCTTGGGGACACCGCGTTCAGAGCCGGATCGGCACCAGTCAGGTATGTGCATCTGACCCTACTCCCGCAGGCTGACACAGCCAGTCGGTGGAGAGTAGAACGAACTGAAAGCCTGCCATGGTTTTGGTGGGACGGAGATAGACTATGCCGTGTGTGAATGAGAATGTTGAGATTGCGTTAGACTACAACAAAATTGACTTCGATGCTCTTTGTGATTTTCATTCTGCCATTAACTGGGACGTTCTTTTCGATGGAGTAAGTGCTGATGAAATGGCTGAAATCGTGTGCGCTGTACTAAATAATTGGATGGATACGAATGTTCCAAATCGCCTTCCTGCTGTTTCTCCTCCATGGAGCGCTGCATTACTAAATACGAAAACTAAATCGAACAGGAAATGATTGCAGCATTTACTCCGGCGATACCGTTTCCTGGTAAACAAGTGAAGTTTTCACTTGGCATCTAATAAGTGCCGAAAGCTTAACTCGTTTCTCTACAAATCGTACGTTAAATGGGTACACACTTAATCAAGGCGAAACCCCTTTTTGTTTGAGCTATGTAAATTCTAAGAGGAAACATACTAGTATGCAAGGTAGTGTGTTTTTTAATGATGTTGAATTGTCTATAAGTAAGGAAAAAAGTGAGCTTGCAGAGGTGTTTTCGGCTTCCAACAAAGCGAATACCACGCGAACCCTACCCTTTTCTTATTTGACCTGCATTCGGGTGAGGCTGGCGCCGGAATTGCCTTAGTTTGGGATCACCATTTTATACACATTGAGGATGCATCTTAGTCTTAAGCATCATCTGCTGGTTCTGATCTGGTAATATTGGAGCTACAACCTCAGGTGGTCAATCATGCACATGCACATGCTCGATAGTTGTGATCTATACCAACCAAGAAAGCTCACTTCATTTAAATCAACTAAATTAACAGGAAGACGTCACACAATTAAGACCATTTCATTTTCCTCATTCAGGAAATCCTTCCACACTCTTCACCCATCTGTCTCAGCTGACAGCCGAAAATTCAATGACATCGCAGTTTTATTGCCAAACGTCAGTCATTCAGTCAGCTCGGGAATATCAATTTGGAAGGCGCTTCGTTCTTCCTCTTCTTGTGCCGAACATATCGCCAATCAGCAGCTCAGAACAAAGTCTGAGTGACAAAACGGCTGCTACTTTCGGCTACCACATCGCCTCCATCCGCGCCACCACCGCCAACCATATGAACTGTCACCGATATCTATCTGGCTGTCCAGTTTTTCGGTTGTCCTCTTGTCTTGTCCCCGCACTACACTGTGGCAATTTGCAATGCGACAGTGCCTCCTGCCTGTGCTCTTTGGTCGGAAGGGAAGAAAGTCACAGAGAAAAGGCTGACAAGACGACTACTGAACCATCCGAACGACGACGACGACGACGACGACAATGACGGTGATGTGGACACATTCCGTGTCCACTTTGCGAAAGACGGAACCCCAGCAGTAGAAGTGCAATCTGCACCTTGTCTACTCTACGCTCTTGACCGGTGACAGTTGGCTACTGCCGAAAAATGCAAGGATTTTTGTATTGTGCCTCCTGCTTTGTTTCCAGGGATGTACTTGGGGAATTATTATTTTGAAAGTATTATAATATGGAAGAAGCATGATGTTTACCACGTGATATGAATGACGGATTGACACGAAATTTATTTGAAGCACACAGCCGATTGATGTACTATGTCAGCCAATTATGAGGTAGTTTCACTTGCAGTCGTAATGGAAGGCAGCGGACATAATGAACAGACAGGAACAGAGCTGTGACTTGACTGTCAACTTCGGTGACATTCGCTCAGTCTGGACCGGATGGCGGAGATTACTAATTGAGGACGAAAGCTAATTTGAAAAAAAAAAAAATCCTTCCGACAAACAGTTTGAGGATCCGTTTCAGATCTTTCCGAAACGATAAACTTCCTCATAGTCACCCCCCTTGCAACATATCAGGCGATGGACGGACGCTAGTGGGGGTGGGAGTTGAACCCTTGACCTGCTGGCCTGGGAATTGAGTTGCCGTAGTCGTATTCACTTTTCACTCTCACCCGCTCTAAGTAGAACAGTGGCTACTCGGCATGTATACGCTTGTGTCCGAGGTCGGTGGAAATTATTTATGCTGCAAGTTTTATCTTCGCCTTTTCCTCGTCACATGTGAACTGAAACCGGACCAGTCGTCAGTGGTGGTGTGAATACTGGAGTCCGCGTGCTGGGTGGGCGGACGGTTCCTAGTCGTGGCCGGGGTTTCGGTGCATAAAAGAAAGTCAAAGCAATCTGTCACAGTCGCCAACCAGCATTATTCTGCTGTACACACAGTCAGTGCGACACTGGCCCAGACAATGCTGGGAAGGGGTTGGCGCTGCAACTTACTTAGTTGAAAGGTGATTTGCTGCTGTCTCATGAGGATAATGTACTTCATCAACATTAACATAAAGTGACAGCTTTTGTTTCGCAATCCGATGGTACTGGTCTCTGCTCTGTCCAGAAGAATGGAATTATTTGCGTTGGTTGCTTCCTACTTTCGGACGTTGGGATGGTCTTGGGAAATGCCATGCTGAATCGTTTGTATTGATTATGCGATCTGTTGGTTAAAAAAAAAATCTTCATGACAATGCTTTCAAAAAAAGTTACGAATAATGCATAAGAGTCATATTGACCCGGGTTTGTTTTCACGATTTCTCAATCATTTTATATCCACATTTTTAAATTATCGTTGAAGTAAAGATTTTATGACTATGGCTGTTTAAAATCGATGTTTTTTTTTTGTTTCTTAACTATCAAGACTTTCAGCCTCGGGCTCGTTCATCTCCTGTTGTCGTCATTCAAGCACCTCTTTGGGTATTTTCAATATTTGTCCTTGGATGAGATTCAAACTCGTGACTTTGGCGTGAAAGGTATGGATGTTAACCACTAAGCCGACGTCACCTCCTAGGTTCGATGTCGGTTGATCGTATGTATAACGTTTATTTATGAGCGTGTCTTCTACGAAAATTGTCGTCAAAAACGGGTCAAGGACATCATTTTCAAATAATTGTTCATCGTATTCTTGCCAACGTACGGCATTTTAACGGAGCTCGCGCGCTTGGAAGAGGTAAAATGTCTAGAATCAGGTAATTATATTTGTACTGATAAGTTCTTCTCTTCTCTTCACAATCAAATGCAATTGAAGTTCTGGTATATTGTCTGGTCCTTAATCGTATGAGTGTCCCTTTTTCTATCACATTAGGTACAGAAACTAGTGCGAGAATCAAAAGTGTAGAAATCGCTGTTGATGTCTTCTACCGGTTTTTATTTGAAATCATTAATGCTGACGTACCTCTTAAATATGCAAAATGGTTCAACTGGAATATCATCAATTTAAAAATCTGAACAAAAACTCTGGTGATATTGGTTAGTTGTTTGCCAAGTTTTTTTAAAGAAATAATTAATTTAATAATTTTCTCGAATGATGATTGCGATCCAGATCATTTTTTATTCTTTTCTGCATTTCTAAATGCCATTAGTGTTAGTCAGGTCCAAGTTCAAGACATTCTTGCGGGTTTGCGAGATCTTGATGCTGCAAAGGACGCGGGACTCGATAGAATCCCTCCAGCATTTAACGCCTGTCGACGTTAAATTTCGGAAACCAAAATAATAGCAGCAAAAAGTAATTACGCCTTATTCAACATAAACGATTTTTTATTTCACTATAATAGATAATTATAGTTTATAAGAAACAGTTGATTAAGATGTTAATCTTTTTTTCTGTACAATGTTCGAACTCTCTGTGGTACACCCGTCTTCAGGTTCCGTACGGTAACCTCAGATACGCCTGCCGTAACGATTCTCCATCTTGTCTTGAAGTCATCGGTACCATTTGCTTTCTTCTTGGTTTCGAAGAGTTTCCGCTTAACTATAGCCCAGTACTTCTCTATTAGGCGAAGTTCTGGACAGTTGGGTAGATTGGCTGTTTTGGCACGTAACTGAACTCTTGAACCTTATACCATTCCACGAAGGATAGTGAAAGGAGGCCCAATCAAACCAAAACAAAGCTGAAGAGTCGTGGCTTCTAATTAACGGTAGCAACCGCTTTTGCAGACATTTTTTCTCGTACACATCCTTATTGATAGTGCGGGAAAAGACGAAATTTTTAGATTTTCGAGTACAACTACATATGGCCTGCCAAAACAAATACTTTTCCGGGAATTTGGACACCTTCTTTGTCCGCAAATGCTCGACAACGACGTTCCTTTGCATTGCGGTATAAAAAGCCAAACCCGGAAGATGTTTAAAGTCCTCGAGTACGCATGTTCCGTCATCTATTATGATACAAGAAAATGTTTGCAAAGAATTGGTGTAAAGCTTGCTTGTCATCACGGTCGAGCACCTTTTTCACCTTGTGTGCCTTCGGTCCTTGCCTCTGCTTCACTTTTTGTACGTATGATTTTGACTTCCCAACCTTCCGATCCACAGTCAAGTGCGGGTCAAATGATTTGCAAACACAAAACACGGTACTTTCCGGTAGTTTTAGTTTCATGGCAAGATCGCGTACCGATAAATTCCTATTTGCTGCCGTTCGTTCCAAATGCGTTTGCGCAGTTCCACCTGATTCGACGCCATTTTACTGAATGTAACAAGAATGTAAACATGTTGTTCCACGATATAAAGTGGAGAGTTTCAGCTGTCATATTAGTTAAACGTTTCAGCGATCCGTGAAATAATTCAAAATCTACACTGAAATAAAAGTGTCCAAAATTTAACGTGGACAGGCTTTATGAAAAAGCTCGCATTTGATCTGATTTTTCCTTCATTTTGGCTCTTCAATTTGTCACTGGACTCAGGTCAGTTCCCAAAAAATAAAAAATAAAACTCGTATCTTTTACCTGTTTATATGAAAAATATCTGATGTTCGCATGTATCGTGGAATTGCTATTATGTCTTGCATCCCATTGCTTTTTGAAGCTATCGTCAATAGAAAACTGTTTAGCCCAGTAGAAAATGTAAAAACTAATTCGCAGCATAAATTTTTCAGAGGACTTTCAACTACCACAAACTCGTGAACTATTCAGTGACCGCAATGGACAACAGCAATCATGTTAAAGCTCTTTACACTGATTTTAACAAGGCTTTCAATCGTATTGACAATTGCTGTGTTACTATTCAAGTGAGAAAAAACAGAATTTGAGGATAAGTTTCTTAACCTCTGACCCCTCGCGCTGCTGTACTTTGTACAACACATGTAGATTTGATGATACCCCGTTTGGCATAAAGACGTTTTGCATACGGATGTTTGGCCAAATGGACATTTTGCATAAATAAGTTTGGCCGAATGGACGTTTGGCCAAAAGGACGTTTGACCGAATGGAAATATCTTTTAATCATTTGATTCCGAACAACATCTCAAAAGTAAAATAAGAAAAATGCAATTTTATTTTAGCTCAAAATTATTAAATATTAGTTTCTATTGTTCTTGTTATTGTTATTGGTAGTGGCATAAATCGTGCCTTCAATTATTTACAGCTACCTTTACTGCTTGTCTTGACAGATTGTAACCTGTCCATTGGTTACATTGTTTTATCTTGTAAATTTTGTAAATACTTTAATTTTTTGAATTTTATGCTTAGTTTTATAATTTTGTAATTATTTGTCTTAATTTTTATGTTATTTCTTTATTTTTGTAAGCAGTGAATTTTTGAAAAGAATCAAACAGAATAAAATAAAATGAAATAGTATATATTATCGCAAATTATCACCCATTTCCCATCCTTGACATCCCTATTCCCTCATTTGCTGTGACAACCGTTACGCGCAATGCTGTGCGCTCTCACAGTTGACCCTTATTGACAAAGAGAAGGCTCCCATACTACCATACGGATTCAGCTGATATAAGCAGCTGTCATCGCCGGAATCGGCATCTAATAAGGTAAAAGTTACAAAACAGTCTACTAGAGTTGAGTGCGCGATTTCAGTGGTGCATTTCGGACATCGAGCGTGCAACGGCCTGGGTGTCTACCACTGACAGTGTAGTCCGACGGAATAGTTGTGCCAAATCGGAAAAGAGCCGCAAAATTACACTGTGAGCACCGTGAAGACGACGAACTCGAGTTGAGCTGGAAAACGGTTGAACGTTGGACGGTCCATAAACCAGATCATCGCCTGTGAAACTGGTGACTCAGCATTACCGGAAATTTTCCCTTCCCTTTCCTTTTTCCTTTCGTCAAAAATAAAAAAAGTAAACTAAAAAGAAAATTGTATTCAAACAATAAATCATCACGCTGTTCTTATTTCTTGCAAACTAATTCCTTTTCTTTCATCTTTTTTTCTCGAGTGTTCCACCTTGGGTATACTGTTTAAAGGGAAGTCTTTCCGCCCAATTTTCACCGGAGCCAAGAATCGACCCTGAATACCAGGTTTCAACCTGAAGGGTGAAAAAAGGAAGTCCCCATCATAAAGAAATTCTAACAAGATACGCTTATTTCGTCTACAATGTGCAGATTTCTTCAGTGTCGTGTACTAATAATCGAGTATTGGGTCGAGTATTAGTACACGACACTGAAGAAGTCTGCACATTGTAGACGAAATACGGGTATCTGTCAAGATAAGCAGTAAAGGTAGTTGGAATTAAATGGAAATTATTAATTTTCCTTCTCATTTTCGAGTTACAGGTATCCCACTAAAAAGCTCAAACTCTCCAGGATTCAAAAATAAGAAGCTATTGTATTGTTCCTTGTGCGTTAGAATGATATAAATTAACTCTTTTTGAAGTATTTCATCAGCCATGCAAGGATCGTGTCGTCCATAGAGACGCTGTTGACATTGCCTCAAAAGGTGTTACATTTTCAAGTTTGCTTCCCCTTTCTCTCAGTCATTCTCTCAGTGTTCATGTCGACTGTTTTGTATGGTGTCGTTTCGTCTTTTTGTTATTTAGTTTGTCATTGTTTTTGACGTAGGACTATGTCTGTGTTTTCGATACTGGGATACATATTCAAATTGCAAAGATTTTGAGCGTCATGAAAATCGGTCAGAGTTTGAACGTTAATTACTCAGTAAATTCAAAATCGATTTCCAAAATGTTTACAGCATTAGATTACGACATTTGGTAAGCTTTGATTCCAATATTTAAATCTATTGATTTTCAACATGCACCTCATAAGATTAACGCAAATATGAGGCGATGCCTTATAATGTCGATTTTTCAGAGTAAGTTAACCAAATACACAGTACTTTTCTAGCAAAGACTTCATATTTAAGTAACGAACGTCTCCTAGGCAGCCATGAATGTTATATAAATGGTACACCTTCGCATTTTGATTTAGTTTTTCGGCAGTCGTGGAGCTGTGCAGAGTAGGATCTGTAGTTGGATCGTTGTTGGCGGCAGCACTGGCGAGCAGCCGTTTCCCACAGCGATTGAAAGCGTAGCTTCCCGACTGACTTAAATCAATTGGCGGATCGCCCTGACGTCTCTGGAAAGTGTATTAGAATTAGATTGCGGCATAGTCCTACGTCCCCTTGGTGCACAACCCCATTGGGCTGTACCTTGTAGTTTTTTTTCTTAAGGTTCAATCACGAGCGACGAAGATTCTTGCTAAAAAGTGGAAAAAACAAGTCGGGGCACTTACGTCGGCGGAGAGAGGGATTCTCATCACTGCTGTATTTGCATGTCTGCGACCGGACATCACGTGCCCCCGATGATGATCTATCCACGTGTTCGTATGAAGGACGCCTGAAAAGCGGAGCTCCCACCGGAACATTGTTTTGAGCTCACTCTAGTAGCTGGATGCAAGCAAATCTTTTTTTGGACTGGTTCAAGCACTTCATCCAGCATACCAAACCTACAAAGGAAGGCTCCGCGCTAGTAGTTCTCGACGGACACGCGTCGCATACTAAGAATGTGGAATTTGGTAAGCAATGGGGAATAAGGCCAAAAATGATCCATTGGATTTATTCGGCAATTGTGAGACTCAAGATTACCTATGCTTCATTGGTCTGGTGGCCAAAAACAAAAGAAACTGTTGCACAAAGAAGGTTAGAAAAACTTCAAAGACTAGCAACTTGTTCAATTAGCGGTGCAATGAGAAGTACACCAACGAAGGCACTGGATGCACTACTTTTTATGTTGCCATTGCATCAATTCATACAGTTAGAAGCTGAAAAGAGCGCTCTAAGGATCAGAAGGTTTGCGAACCTTTTAGAAGGTGATCTAATAGGACATCTTAGCATTCTAAAAATTGTAAAATTTAATCCTTTAGTTATGAACAACGAAGATTGGATGGAAAAAAAATACAACTTTGATTGTTCATATCAAGTTATTGATCCTGGGCGTGATTTGTGGGCAAGAGGTGGCCCAAACCTCCGCCAAGGATCGCTTGTTTTCTATACAGACGGTTCGAAAATGAACAATCAGGTGGGAGCTGGGGTAACTGGCCCAGGGATTAACCTTTCAATCCCAATGGGAAAGTGGCCAACTGTATTCCAAGCTGAAGTTCAAGCAATTCTGGAATGTTCTGCTATATGCTTACGCAGAAACTATAGATATTCAAATGTATGCATTTTTTCGGATATTCAAGCAGCTCTGAATGCTTTAAAGTCAGCAATATGCACGTCCAAACATGTTTGGGAATGTGTTCAATCACTTCAGAAATTGTCTTGTCGTAATCAAGTCAATTTGTACTGGGTTCCTGGCCTTATAACCGGTCACTGTCCGAGCCGTTATCACTTGAAGCTGATAGGAAAACTTCTAGATGATTCATGTCGATTCTTTAACATGGATAGAGAAGACTCGGAACACTTGTTATGCCACTGCCCGGCAATTTTCAATAATAGGCTGAAGTTCTTTAACAAAGGGCTACTAGAACCCCTTGAGATTTGGAGAACAAACCCCAGTACGGTAGTACACTTTATTCGGAGCGTTATACCGTCCTGGGACAATGCTTTAGGTCAGACTTTGACGATCACTTCTATCAATAGTAATGCGTCATGCTGAAAATAACTAAAGCAACAACAAAAAGGGGATATGTCACAATATATCTAAAAATTGGTCGCAGTGACGAAAATACCCGACACGGAATAGAAAAAAAAGAATCTGGAATTCATCGGAATTGGCACGTGACAACTACACAGAAAAAAATAATGAATTTCAACAAGCGTGTAACTTTTCCCCTCGTTAATTTCAAGCCAAAGGAGGCGTAAACGACGGAATAGTTTGCAATCTTTCATGTGCCATACAACAATGTTTGCATTCTTTCATACAACGAGCTAGATTCAGGCGTTATCAGGCTAAAATTTACATGAAATCTTTTTTTTTTTTCTACAAAAATCTTTCTTCTTTTTTGTGTGAGTTCACACACAAAAAAATTTATTTTTTTTTTTTTGTTGTGTATGTCGCAGTTTATACCCCCCCCACGCAATGCCCAGGGATGCCAGATATACAGACATGTCTGTATTTATACAGACATTTCATCATGCATACAGACATCTTACAGATTACAGACATTATACAGACATTTGAAAAATGTTACAGACAAATACAGACATTCATTTCGGCGAGCTTCTAGATTTAAAAAAAAAACATGGCGATAGGGAAAGTTGCATACGTCACAGTAAGCAAATTATTGACAGTCTGAAGCTGGACCATTTTGTTGGCGACAAAAAACCAGTGAGGGATGTAGAAGTACAAGTATGTGCCTGGCTGTTTTATAAGGCTGTTTTCACTGATTTGACCCTTGTCTAAGACTTAGCACTGAAACGAACTAAAAATACGCCCATCAAGACTATTTTCCTTGACGAATCGCATCACCAAGAATTGGTAGCAGATGCGATCCATACCATTTAGTCTTATAATCGATGAGTCAATTGGTCTTAGTAGTGAGGACTTTCTATTGGAATGGCAATGGACTGTCAATTTGAGATTCTTATAATCACGTACTCGAGCTTGCTGAAGCGGATGCTACTACGATACACAGTGCCATTGTTAATAAGTTTAATGAAGACTTTGATTTTGTACAAAATGAAGCTAATAGGGTTCGGTGTAGACGGAGCGAGTGTTATGCAAGGTGGAAAGCATTCTGTTAGTGTACTATTTAAAAACGACTGTCCGAATTTATTCGTACTGAACTGCATTTGCCATTCATTTGCATTGTGTGCATCATATTCAAGTAAGAATATTCCATCTTCAGCAAAAGTCCTTTAAAAAGAGCAAAGTTCAACAAACTGCAGCACCTAATAGAGCTAAAACCTTTAAACATGTTACATCCATCCGTGACCCGATGACTTTCTTTGGACCAAGTTGTTAAGCGTATTCTTGAAGCTGGAAGTCTTAAAAGTATATTTCAGTTTTCCCGATACATCAGCACGATAAAAAATAAGAAAGTTTACGAGCGTGTCAGCGATCCATCAAACCACCTTTTAAAATCGTTACGTAACAAAATAACCAATTTTAGGGAAAATTAATTATGTCTATCTCTTTATTTCAGACCAAATTCTAAAGCTTCGATAAATGGAGACGTACTATTTAAATATGATCTACTAAACGAAATGTATCTTATGACGATTTGCATCCCCAATTGGCGCAATTTTCCATAAATGGTACATCTACACGCTGAGAAATGTATTGTTCTGTATAGCTACAACAAATATTATTGTTGACTCACGGCTTACCCACAATTTTTATTCATTCAAACTATACCGATTTTATTTTTGAACCAACGACAAATATTGTTTCTAAAAGCGCTGCAAAGGAGGCTTCTATTGCAAACAAACAGCACTAATTGTTGAATCAAAAAATAAGATTTTTGGAAGCAATGTACCTTTGCATTGACTCGACCTAAGCGGTGGAATTGTAACAAAAAATATATATGAATATATTGTTATTTATATTAAAACCATTGAAATAATAATAAATTTTATTTACTTTTCAAGAGATTATGTTATGGAAAATCAAATAAAATAAAAAGTAGTATACTCAGTAGCAAAAAAAAGCCGAGCAAAATGTTGCTTCCAAAAAACGTCACGTTCAAACTCCTATAACTTTGTCTATTATAAACATTTTTGACTGAATTTTTGACAGCGCTATAACTAATGTATTAACCTCATGTGAACAAAATTTCATGTTCGTATGGTTAATAAATTGGAAAATTTGATAACACATGTAAAAAAAGTCATTTTTGGACATACCAATTTCTAAAATACGTACTTCTGTGAAAAATTTAGGTACACACTTAGAAAATTTTACAGTATTCGGTAATTTTTTACCGAACTTTCAACAGCTGAACGTTCGGTAATCTGTTCGGTAATTAAATCAATTACCGAAAGTTCGGTACTCGAATTTTTCGTTGAACTGTCAAAAACTACCGTACAGTTCGGTAATTTGTGTAGTCTGATACCGAACCGTTTCGGTATTTTTGTTTTGTTTTTATCGTAAAATACCAAAATATTCGGATGTTATTGTTTTGTTAAACAATACTATACTTGCTATTATTTATTTATTTTCTTATTTATTCAAATATGAATCGGATATATGAACTGATTTTCAAATTATGTACTATGATTAATATGATAATTATGATAATTAATACTGATGGTTGATATGGCGGTGTAATCCGGAAAAATGTTACTGGCAGTAAAAACATATCAACACCGGAGAAACCTATAAATCATAAGGGGTAACAATAGTTGGATGAAATCTTACGGAAAATCTCGATGAGTCGAGGATCCTGCTCCTGCAGGGGTTTTGGGTTTCGGCCACCCGATGAAAACTTTAAAAAAAAATCTTTTCAAACCACCTTTTGGAACACAACCGATCACTGGAAACACGAGACTTCATAGAAAATGGCCAACATTTTGACAGGTTATAATACTTTACCGGGCTTCGGTAATTCAGAGTTCGTTTTACGTTTTGTTCGGTAAAGTGCTTACCGTATTCACTGATTGTTTGTTTTTACCGTATGAATTGTATTTTTTCCTACCGAACATAGTAAATAAAATACAACACAAACGATCGTTCGGTAAAGTGTTACAAAATTACAGTAAAATAATTTATGTTTACCGAAAAATCGGTAATATTTTATGTTTACCGAAATATTTCGTCAATTGATTTACCGAACAGCAAAATCGAATTTAAGTGTGTATCGTAATAAAAATTTACATAGCTAAAAAAGTGGGAAAAAATTTGAATGTTTTGGGGGTAAATTTGGGAGGGTTTTTTTTGGTGGGGGAAAGGAAAAAAAGGGGAAGTTTAAAGGGGTGTTTTTAATTTTTTTTTAAAAAAAAAGTGTGGGGGAATTTAAAAGGAAAAAAAAAAAAGTTTTTGTGATGTTTTAAAAGGAATAGGGGGAGGACGTCCATGAGCGTTACGTAATTAAAGGGGGGAGTCTGGTCACGTGTTACTTATTGTTACATAGGGGAGGGAGGGGGTGCAAAATCCCGTTTTTTGCGTTACGTAATTTGTGCACAAAGCCAAATTGCAATCTCTTTTTCGTTAGATTTTTTGTTTTTGCGATGTTTACAAAACATAATCTCATCTCTACTCGTTTGTCAGCAACGACAAATAGCGATTTTCAACTTTCCATTGAAACACCTTAAAACCAAAATGAAAAAAAATGTACTTTAAAACTTTAGTTCATCAATATCAGATCTTTTTGTATAGAGCATGTAATAAAGATCAGGGGTGGCATTATGTAGCTCGAAACGAACGACTTTTTGTACGAACGCTTGTGAGAAAAAGTTCTTCGTTTCGAGATCCGCAATACAGCCCCAGTTTACTTAGTTTTTTTTTCTGTTTTCTTCATCGTCACTTTTCCAAACGTCAAACTTTATCAAGTCAGTGTAGTGTGAACACCTCCACTTGATATCGATATCAACTCACAATATCACGTAATATAGAGCGTAGTGTGAACGTACTAGTATACAGACAAATACAGACATTTCAATGAGATTGATACAGACTTTTGAATAAAGTATCTGGCATCCCTGCTGAACGCACCGCCTTCAGCCTCTTGATGTGGCATTCATGGCTCCTTTGAAGAGCCAACAAAGCCATCGATAATTTTCTCTGAGTAACACATGGACAGCCCATTCGCCAGGTGAATGTTGCGGCTCTTTTTGGTGATGCATACGGGAAGGCTACATTGATGGCTACTGCTGAGAATGGATTCCGCCGAACCGGTATAGACCGGTATAGATGAAGACTTCGCTCCATCGGAAACATCAGACGTGCCTCTAAGCACGCCGAATAAACTTAGTGCACCGAAAAAGCAGCCAACGAGCGTGACAACAACGACCAAGGAATTTGGAGGACATGAATCATAGTGGATCTGAGGGACAGCTAATTGCATCAGAAACGTATCAGGATGAAACTTCGGATTGTGAATTCATTGGGTTTGATGAAGATTCACATGAACTGATGTGTATGAAGCAAACTCCGAAAATCGACCTGTGGGAGAAAGTTGTGCTTGAAGAAAGCATTCAAGACTGTGAACCGAAGGTGAGTTTTCGACCCAGTGACATCATGCCTCTGCCCCAGCAAATTCAACAATCCGTTCAACAACGAGGTAGACAACCCGAAAAAGCAGCAGTTCTTACTAGCGACGACTTTGTGAGCACCCTTCGATTCAAAAAGTTGAAGAAAGAGGATACATTCGTGATCATTCCTCCATTGGCGGATCCAAATGGTCGTAAGCGTCCAGCAACTATGAGGCCCAGTTCGAAGAAAGAGGTGGGTGCAAACCTGCCTCCTTCGCCTAGCTCAACTATCCGTAAGCGGAAGACACCCAAAAAACTAAGAGGCAGTCGATCTGCATAAGTTCAGTGTAAGGAGTAATTCAACTGCAATTTAGGAAACATTTTTGTTGATTTGATTTTGTTGGACAAAAATTGAAGAGGAGAAATATTTGATTTTTTAATTACTATGCAGTGCATATGTCGTATATTCAACAGATTGAATTGATATGAATTATGTTTTGTTTCCCTTAGTTGACAATAAAGATGGTTAAAACATGTTTTGGTTTCATTAAACCAAAAAAAAAAAGGAAGTGTCCAATTTTATTAATTTTGATCCAAATGTTGCAGCTATTACACTTGTTCCAAGTGTCACTTTTGTTGCAAATTATAATTTCAACTGCTGTACAATATGTTTAGTGGTGGATAATCATCATGTTCACAATTATTGACGGATAATAAATTATGATTTTGATGTTTTAGACAGGTTACCCATTTTGCCCCTCAAGTTGATCCATCTTGCCCCGTCGTTTTTTAGTGGTTAAAATTTGAAACTTTTTTAAAACTTTATGAAAAAAAAAGAAAAAAATTATTTTTATTGTTGTTTTATTGCTCAGACCCAAAGAAAACATTTGAAACTAACTGAGTGCTACAAAAACTTTACTAAGACCAGCATAGACTTTGAGATATTGGAGGTTTGTCATAAGAGACCCATCTTGCCCCGCCATACCCTACATTTGATTCACGACCATAAATTAAAAAATAAATTACTTGACACTAACGTAATTGAAACTTGATTATGTAGAATTATGTAAGATTGCAAGCATTAAACATTAAAACTAAGTCACATAATGTAAAAATTGCATCAGGGGTCTACTTTGATTGACGACAATAAATTAGTAAATAGATAATATGACCAATAATAATGACCAAGATAATATGAAACATCTTCTTTGACAAGAAGTTTGTTGTTAAAAAAACGTGAGGATGAAATACCATACATGTCTAGTCTTGAAAAAGTTTTGAGGATGTTTTTCCACCCGTATTCGGTTCAAACGTGGTACCAGAACAGCGAACACATTTTTGTTCTATTTTTGTTCGATCAACTTAAATTTTACTTCTTGAAAACATCGGTGACTGTTTGTCATCTTACCACTACGAACTATCTTGACTCACCTTTGAGTAGCCATACTTTTGACTGATTTGAGTCAAACGTACTTAATTTTGGATTGTTTGGAAATAGCGTGTATGCTAGATGTTTGTAAATATATCGATAGGTTGCATTCAAGATGAATTTTAAACATGTTTTAAAAGTCCTCATGCCATAGTGAAATTATTCAGAATAGATTGTGAATCCAATACAGTGACGGCTGAAAATATGTTTATTTGAAATACTGGAATAATAAAAAAACACTACCTAACTAATAGATTGTGATGCCACTCACTGATTCAAATAGAAGCCAAATTGGGCATAGGGGTTAATTCAAATGTAACATAAAGCAACAGTTTGGGAGATTGTTTAGAATTTTTTTTATAAATTGTTACGCTTAATTCGTGGGGGAGTTTTTTGAGATGTAGCTACGCACAACATAATAGAAAAATTATATCTGTATTTTCCTTCATACTGATATTACTCTGTTCAATTTCACAAGAAAAAACGTAGAAAAAAAACGAACATTTGAAAATTAAATGTGTTACTAATGTTTTTACCCATACTGTAGACTTTTACTGTAGGACTGTAGACTTGGAAAATCGCCATGTTGATTTTTGTGGATTCCATAAAGAAATCTCGCTTAAATAATAATTTATTCGGGGTACCTTCTACGTTGTTTAATCCAATCATTGGCGCATAGCATAAGGGAAGGTAAAACGGAAAGTTGCACTGCCAACCTTGAGCCGCATATACAATTTTTTTTCAACTTCCATGCTTAAAGCACTTTTAGTTTAATATTTGAAAAAGTTATAAACAATCATCTTTAACGCGTAAAATACCATTAGCAACGATATAGTTTCGCCATTGAAAAATCTTGTTTATATATTTGTTTTACTTCGTTCATACCATGCTTGCTTTGACAAAGATATCATTATGTTATAAGTATGCTGTTGGAAGCATCCATAGAACATAATATCTGTCTTATGGATGTTCTACAAAACATCTGGTATGACCTAAAAGATGTTCCAAAATGCCACATTTATTGCGCTTTTTCGGTTATATGCGTGTATGAAATTGAGTTATTGACGTTAGAAAAAAAACATGAGCTTGGTCTAAACGGTGTATTATTAACATTAATATGACAAGTGTTGTTACTTGGGGCTGAAGTATAGGACCTATAACCTAATATGCTCTCACTTCAACGGTTAGTAGTTTAAGAGATTTTAAATGAGAAAGAACAGCTTATAGTAGCCTGCTGAGAGATTGGAAGTTTTGAAATGAAAAAGATCAGCTAGATGCTGTATGATTGACAAAAGGAATAAAAATTTACTGATGTCATGTCAACAAAATCACAAAAAAGGATAAATTCAAACTTCCACATATATTGAAAGTATTGAAATTGAGTGTATTGAAAAAACTGCTCATGGTTTAAAAAAAGAACAATCTCTAATGAAAGTACATTAGCGAAGATTCCATGAAATATCACGTTCAATCTCCTACTTTCCTAAAAGCAGCCTAATGGCCAATTCGAGCTAATGGCTTTCGGCCTAATGACCCTACACCCGTAAGCGTCAGTCCGTCGTTATTTTTTTCAGTTTGTCTAAAATTGTCAGATTTTCCAATAATGCCACAATCATGTGAGCAATGGTTCCTCTATACTGCCTGTAACCGCATATCAGTGCCATATTGAAAAACAGCAAACAGAGAAAACGATCATTCAAGTTAGGCAAGCATTTTTTCTTGATTCATCCGGTTTGGCGTACTTGTTTACTGTATATTTTGATAGTTTATGTGTAATAGTATGCATTGTTTATTATACAATCAAAACATGATCAAAATATGTTGTTTTGAGAAAAAAACATGCATTGGGACATGATATGCAGTTACTTTGTCTGTCGAGCATAAATGTAACCGCATACCAGTCACATAGTGTTTGTTCAACTTTATCGCACTGCCGCGCATGCTTTGTCATGGGGTTCGTTCAAATATTAAGTAAGATTTTTTCCGACCATTTGAACTCCCCCTCACCATGTAGTACATTCGTAACATATGTTCAACTCCCCTCCCTTTCCATGTAACGTAGCCAAAAACGTAGAATTAAAATTTTGAACATAAAAAGACGCGAAACCTGCTATATTTGACCGACTTCATGCATTTTTACCTGGCCGCGATAGTCAGCTGTTCTAAGCTTGTATTTCACGGGGATTTCACATTTTTTTATGAAATCAAAATGTCCTCATTAGAGCTAGTCAAGACTTACTTTGGTGATAGTGATGAAAGTTCCGTCGATGAGGATTGTGAATTTGATGAGAAAACAAGAGCCAGTAAGTTATGTTCATCCAATATCGTGAAAAAATGCAAAGATTTTGGTCGAATTTCACTTTTTTTACTGTCGGACGAGAAAGAAAAGGATCAGGGCAATTCAATAAGGTGAGCTAATTTTTGTTTTCAAATGCAGATCAGCTTCTAAAGCACTCTAGTGATGATGCAACATGTGGAAGTTCTTGTTCCACAATAGCTGATGATGATCCACACGTGTCAGTGGATAAAGATCCTGAAGATGATGCAGCCTTAGATACTCCATCTTCAAATGTGAATCAAGAGAAGCTCCATGTTGCATCGAATGATGGTTCACGTTTTATACATGCGGATCATGATTCAGATGGTAGCTTTTTCGCCAAAGAGAGGTAATCAATGAACACCCGAACCACAATATCGCGGACAAAAAAACACTCGGGGAAGTGTGACTTTGAAAAAAGGGGGCCTTTTGTTTGTGGTGTTTTTGGGGGGGGGGGGGGGGGGGGGGGGGGGCGGGTAGGTTGGGTTCAAAGAAGAAAAAAAAAAAACTTCGGGGGGGGGGGGGGGGGGGGGAAAAAGGTTTTTGGGGGGGGGGGGGAAAAAAAAAAAACAGGGGAAAATGTATGTGTTTTTTTGCGATAGCAGCATAGCATAGCATAGCATAGCATTTTCCGACCATACACAATCCTGGGTTGGCTGTTGTAGAGACGATGGAAGCGCCAGAAGAGCTGCCTTGGGTGTGACAGGCTCTTCATCCATCAATCTCTTTGCACAACACCTGGCCAGGTCCTTATGATCAGCAAGGGATGGGAGGGAAGTGTTGATTAGATGTCTACTTAAGAAGATGCTGAGAACTCATGCAACCTTCATAGACATCTGGAGTTGGAAGTTGGATGGGATTGTGCGGGAGGCTTTCCTTGGCGAGAAAGCATATGTATATTTATATGTATATTGGTCGTTGGGAGTGACGAAGCTAAGAAAGTTAATGCACCCCTTTGTTGTCCGCACAGGCGTTTCTCACTTGTATCCAAGCTCCAAATCCAAGAGTGTAGCGCCTTTTCTTGCGTGAGAGTTGACTGTCGGTTGGGACATGAGCACTAACTCTTGCCCTAGCCTTTTATGACTTATGGTTATAGCGCCATTACTCGCTTTCTGAAAAGAGAAGAAGGACGCGCCGACACAGAGTCATACGCTCATACACATACACACATATAGGCACACACTCTATCACACGCACATGCACACTCACGCACACACACATATTCACATATTCATGGTTTTTAAATAGCTTTAGGTCGAACCAAACGGTCAAAAAATGTATGTACGATTAAAGGAATTTCCCCCGCTGAACAACAAACGTTACGGGAGCTAAAACTCTACTGATACCACAAATATAAAAAGTAAAAAGTACTTAGCTGCATTCCATTTAATTACGTTATGTTAGACGGTCCAAGAAGTGCACACAAACTAGTTCGGCCAGCGCAAGAATCAAAAGTTTTCAACCTTCTACCAAAGTTTCCGCAAACAACACAGTGAACTATTCTTGCGTAATAGACCGTTTGTACGATTCAGATAAGAACACAATATCTATGAACGCGGGAGTCGGATTTTACAGGAAAAATATATCGATCAACCCAAGCTGGGCATTCCCACCGGCCACGGTATCACTCGCGATCGACACAAAGCACGAAGGGGTTTCTACGACTTTCGGAGGATTGGTCGGTGTTGACGGAGAAGAATGCGGATCGCGAGTTATTTCCCGTACTTTCCACCAAAGGGTTTCTGAACAGTGATGCTCATGTCTTTTTCGTCTTCAACCAAACGGATTCCGGAAGCTGACTTGTGATCGTCTTCATTTCCTTACTTTGAAATTGTTTGAGAAACTCGAGTGAAATAATGACAGCTACAAAAACACGCCCGCACGCAACAAGAGCTTACTTCGATTCCTTGTATTTTTTTCATTGGCGATAATCTACAAAAGCGCCACTCCTACGATTTTCACATTTGTACGGTGGCAAGTGACGAATCACCGAAAGTGTGCAGAAAGTTTTTTTTCTCATTACACAAGTATACGGAGAACATTGCGGGTAATGTTTCGTTAATATTAACAGTTGAATTGTACTTTCTTTTTTTTTATTGTTACAGAAACATTATCTACCGCTTGGTGGATGATGCAGCCAATGATGAAGAATCCAGGCCAAAGACTCAAAAGCGAAGAAAATATGTGCGCAGGAAAGCTGAAAAACGTAGCTCCGCCAAAGCGCACATCACTAAGTATAATCCGTGCATTTCACATTATTGTCGTGCTCACGCTCCAAATTGGTTGTATTTGCCATCGGACTTGTCCGTCGCGGAAACGCACCGAAACTACACACAAATACACGATGTTGACGTATGCTATCATTTTTATTTTCGTATTTTGAAAGATATGAATATTTCAATAGTCAAACTGGGACATGAGGAGTGTGAAACTCCGCAAATTAGCATCAAAAAAACATAATGATTACATCAGGACATTCCAAAGAGGATTCACCACCAAACGGTTCTTGTAGTTTATTCGAACAGTACCAAGAAAACCTTCTGTTGAGCAAAGCAGCTCATTCAGAATATCGAGAGGACGGGGATTCCGTTAAGCCTGGACATATAGTACTAGCGGTTGACTTACAGAAGAAAAAAAAAAATTACTGTATGAATTTGCAGTAAAGTAAAAAAGAATTTCGTTTCTCATGTCATCCAAATGAGGTAGCTTAGGTAGCAGTGGCTTATTGCTTTCAATGAGACGTTTGCTCCCGTAGGCAAGTACACAACGTCCTCGCAAGTTATCGCGTGTCTATGGAATGAATCAGTGAGTGGTCGTTTCTCCAACGACATAGCTGGATGTTTTCATCGGGTCATAACTAGATTCGGAGACGTGGAACATCTTGTTTTATGGCTGGACAACTGTGCAGCCCAGAATAAAAACTCTAATCTGTTCCTTCATCTGATACTTTTAGTTAACTAAAAAATTTGAAAAAAAAAAGAGCCAACCTCGAGGCATTGACGCTGACAGGAAAACCAATTTACTTAAAACACTTTCACCATTGGTGGAGGAAGAGAAGAAGAGATTTTGGATTGAATTGCCTCAATCTGGACAAACGGGAGACTCATTGGTAGAATGGATTTTTATTCCGATATTATTCTTGTTATGATTGTTATCATTACCATTCACTTCATTTATATTTTTTATTTCATTTATAATTTCATTATGTCTCTAAGAAGGATTTAACATTCAGGAAATACAAAGAATTAATTATAAATGGTGTTAAATATTCTTATTTTACTGCCACTTAAAAAACGGGACTCATATGCGGTTACTTCAATCATGGGACTCATATGCGGTTACTTTCAAGATGGGACAAACCGACCTGATATTTTTTTCACATTTTTTTTAATTAACTGCTATATTTTATTATTGCTTTCAAAAATATGATAAAAATAAGGCAATTGCGTAAAATAACTCAAAAACGTCGAAAAGTAATATGGGACTCATATGCGGTAACAGGCAGTATACGTGATTGACAAGCAAAGGAGCCTCCTGAAGTAGATCTTATCAGCTGTGGATAGCGTTCTCTCTTCACATCAAAGTATAATTAGCAATCAACGTTTTTTTTCAGTATTTATTTTACTAAATGTAAAGCTACCTTAAGTTATCTTAAGTTACCATTAATAATCATAATGCGACACATGGATATGAAAATTGATCCCAAATCTTGTTTTTGCCTCTAATTTCTCTAAAAGTTAAACAATCCTCTTAACAAGCGAACCAATCAGCCTTCTCGATGGATCACTTATGGATTTATGAACATACTCCGATGCTTTGTTTACAAATAGCCCGACAGCTTTGAGTTTGATTCCTTTTTCCGTAGAACCACGTTCTCATCGGCCTACGGCAGAAAAGGCCAAGGACGCACCACCGCTGAAGGCACGAAAGGGGTGGCAACAAACGTCAAACATAAGACACACGTAAAGACAACTCCAGACACTTCCAGGCATTTTTTTTTTTTTTGTATTCTCTCTTGTTCGCAGAAAAAGGGTCCACCAAATCAACCTTATCCCCGCACCCTGACTGCGAACCCCACAGTTAATCGAGGAAGGCCAAAACTTGCGAAATAAAAGACGTTTTCACTGTCTGAATGAATCACTCAGTGGATTTTATGCGTCTTTCCTTCACGTGCCTCATCTTCCACGCACGGAGAGAAGCGTTTCGATTTCGGGTTGCGGGTATTTTGATGAATACTGAATATCGTCTGCAACCCTCGCTGCCCTGCCACATCCGAAGATATGGGTTCATATAACAACATAAATTCTTCAAATAACGAAAGGAAGATCATCAATAAATCTATCATTTTGATTTCTTGGGATCCTTCGTCCCCCGCCCAACACAAAGAACTCAACGCAGTTTGCACGCTAGGCCACTCTTTACACCCAAATCCAAACATCTGAAGCTGAGTTGTGAAGAATGGCAGGAAACATTCAACACGGGAAAGGTAGGTAGGAATCACTCAGCACAACTGGTAAGGAAGAAGTCCAAAGTACGAGTTATGTTGGATCCTTAGATTGCGGTTTGTCGATATGCGGTGATTTTTGGAAAGAATTGCGAAGTAGAATTGGCAGTAAGCAATAATTTTCGAAACTGATCCCGATTCAAAGCATCGCAACCTTGACAGACAGTGAGGAAGCAGCAGCACCCATAAATATGTATTCCATCTGCCCGGCGAGGGATGAACAAATTTACCCGCAGACAAACAAGGTTTTCCTGATGGGGATTGATGTTTTTCATCGACTGTTGGAAAGCTGGGTGGGGAACAGGTTTATTTTTCCATCGTTGTATTCTAGGCGCCCGTGCGGAAAAAGTTAATTGAATGTTATAAGAAGGGTATCTAGGGATTTTCGAATCTTGAGTTTTTAAATTTAGTGTAAATAATACGCACCTTGTAAGAGGTTGATTGATGGCTAGTGGATTAGCGTCTATTAAAATCTGCACAATTTCTTCACCCCAAGTGCCATCAGCTAACACCGCTGTTACGAATAACTGTCACGTTGCATGTCATCTCTCCGAGTGGCCATGTAGACCAACCACAGACACTGCGGTGACACATCGTTTTGAGCAACAACATGTCACCTGACGCGGGCTAAGGTGTCTTTTCATCAGCGAAATTAATTAAATTAAAATAACTTTATCAACTATTTAGCTCGCGTCACACGTCTCGCTTCAAAGCGAGAATGTTACATACAAACATTCGCTCACGTTTGGCCAAAACATACCGCTGCGTCCATCTCCTCCTCCAGACCAACAAAGTCCCTTCACCCTCGATGACGCCCAATCTACTGTCCAGGATGAGTGAGTGGAAATCGGGGCGACACTCCGACGACGATGATGACGACCAAGAGAGTGGCTGTCACAAGTGCACACAAGAATTTATGAAAGAGCTGTTAGTGAATACAAGTAAAAAAAATATTGAAACACATACTAACATGGATGGAAAACATGAACCGGACAAGAAATTTTTCCGCCCTGTGATGTGACAGCACGAGTGAGAGATTAACTGCTTTCGGTTGCCTGCTTGCTCACTTACCCGAACGTCTCGTCACCCACCGCACCGTTTCGGCTCACTGTTCTGTTGTGATGAGGTGAAAAATGTCTCGACAACCAGCAGCCCAGCAGCAGCGCAGCAGTGAGTAACAAGCGTAACTCAATTTAAAACGGAATGACGTGTTTTCCGTGTCAGTTGAACAGGAATGACACACATTTTCGCTTTGAGGTGTTGATTGAAGGGAGGGCAAGGCATACTTAGTGTTCAGGGTTGCTGCGATGACAATTGTGGAGCTCTACGTGCGTCCAGACGATTATCCGTGGGTCCTGAAAACCAAAGAGAGCATCACTTGCTAAATTTGTATGGTTCCAATTATAACCAATTATAGGTAACGAAAACCCCGTTCACATTACAACCTATATAACGTGATATAGAGTACCTTGATATCAAATGCCATTCACATTATTTCTAGAGAAAACTAGATGTATAGATGCTGACATCAAGATAGTCTATATCCCGTAATATAAGTTGTAGTGTGAACGGGGTGTAAGGGTATGTTACAAATAATAACCATTCTGAAAACGACGTTTCTTATCTGGTGGAATTAGTAAATCCTTACTTAAATTAAATTGGTAGGCGAAAAAAGACCTGTAATTCGTGATTCAATAAATTTAAAACTACAAGGTAAAGCCCCATCGAGTTGTTCGAAATGATGACGTAGACTATGGCTAAATGTAAGCCAATTTTATTGTACAATGCAATATTCTTTGAAATAATATACTTTAATAACAAAACCATACAACATATCATCAATTGATTTCTTTCGGTTTTAGTGATCACTAGTCTATTTTCTGTTTGTTTAAAATGAAATCTTGTTTAAGTTCCCGTGATATTATTGTTGTTTTAAGATCAGAAGCTTCTCAAAAATTACCTCTTTCAAAACTGTGGTGGCCCTGAAAAGGGCATTTTTGGTTTTTGGTTTTTGTGGTTCTGAATTAAGGACGGCGTTGGTGTTGGAAAAGGATACTGTGATATTGAGTGTCCAGATCAGAGCGATAATAGCTTACTGTTGCCGTTTCATCGTTGCCAGCAAAATAAAATATTGAAGACACCACTGTTCAAAATTGACAAAATAATGTTCGTTAAATTGGAAAGTTCAACAAGCTCTTTATAAACATTGTATCCTACATCATGTTGAAGACCCTTCTCCAGCATCCCAGCCAAAAGTCGATGACGAATTACCTTTGGCCACTTTAATTTAGTCCCACAATACTTAGCTCGCTCAGTGGCCGTCTTCAGTTGCTTCGAAGGAACGTTCTCCTGTTGATCTATCTGCGCTTATGCTTATATATAGTAGCGACATTTCACTGATTTGCAAACTTCTCAATAACTACTTCCAAGTAGTACTCAATCCAACGTTAAGCAGAATTTTACTAAATGAAGATATTAGAATATGTTTCATTCTGACCATATATTGATATTGAATATTGAAGTCCGTGAAAGGAAATTAGCCTGAAAGTAACAGGAGAATTTCTTCTAGTTCATCATTTCCTTCTAGGACTCTCCAGTTTATCTCTTATCATAATTAGCATATTGCGTAAGTTTCTTGCAATACTGGCTGTTCGTGCTTGGGGCGACCGTAAATGTTTGTTATAATGTAGACATAAATTTTTTGTTCAGTTGTGTGTTGACAGCCCTACCCGGACTCTTCGTTCACTCCAATTGCTATCTTTGAAATGTTACTAGAACAGTATAAAAAAAATATTACAGCATGTCTTATAAAACAATATCTTTTATTGAAGCTTTATCTTTGATATTTGGAATGATCTATTCTGTTTTCAGGTTTCTCAGAACTAGCAGGATATAACTTTTATATATAACTTTTATTTATTTTTCAGTAACAATCCATTCAAGTTTGAAATTGGAATAAATTAGCATTTTTGTCTATAATGATATCTTACTTTGTTGTGTACAAAATATACTAAATATTAAATAAAACATAACTGGGAAAGGGAGGGGCCATCAGGGCACCCAAGTAAAACGATTTGGAAAGGGATCATGGGACTGCCTCCTCCCTATTGTTAACATTTCGCGGAACGAGGGCGGGCTCTTCGACCCCATCTATTGGGTTTATTCTATCAATCGAGGGCTCGATTCTAGTACTGTCTGTGTGACCTTGCTTTTGGAAGGAGATTCTTTTCCCTATATTCGTGGGTTTCGTGTAAGTGTCTCTGCTTACGGGCCCGCCAAAACGTTTTTGGCCCTTCATACAGGAGCTTGATGATCAAAAACAATAATAGAATCCTGATCAAATCGTTTTTCAGATTATTCCACTGCTATGGAAAGTTACCTTGCTACAATAGATGGTAGTATTACATAATCATCATCATCATCATCATCAGTTGTGTGTTGACAGCCCTACCCTTATTCCATTTCCTTTAACACCCTACTAATCCAGAGCTGACTGCGGGTAGTCGGTCGTTAAAATCTTAACATTTTATGTATTTCATGTTTCTTGTGTGTGTGTGTGTGTGACCTCACAAGTTTTGATCTTTTCTGCCACGGCTTTGCGTTAGCATGCAAGCAGCAGCACCGACCGACCGAACAAAACCAATGAGCACGCAGTGAGCGCTGATTGGTTCCTGGAGCAGCGAAGATTAACATATAAAAGTGCGCGTTCTACGCAAATCATTCATATAATACTTCCGAGATTTCTCGCGTTTCCGCGTGTTGGTATGAGCAAACCTGACCCAAGTGGTGGACCGAAACCCAGCGGCAAGCGGCCTGCTGACAGCAGCAACCCTTTTCGCTACTCGAAGGCAGGACCGATACCGTTGCCTAGGCCCAGGGCAACAAGAAGAAAAATAAGAAGAAGCAGAACCAATTCGATGGTTCCAGTGGCCCCTCGAAGCATGGGCCCCCGTGGTGGCGGCACAGCTATGAACACCAGCGACGTCGGTGATTTCAGCGGCTCCGTCGAAAATTTAAATGCTGCTGTTCCTACAGCCACAACCACAGAAGCTACCACCGGTGGTGTTGAAAAACATCACTCTCGGCAACCTGATGGCCAGTCTTCAAGCGGCCGGCATTGCAGCCGAGTACAAGCTGTCCCGTATAGGGACAAAGGTGATGTCTCGGTCGAAAAAGGACTACAAACAGGTGGTGAAGCATCTGAAGGACTCCAATTAGGAATTCTTCACGCATGACGTCGCCGGGGAGAAGCCTTTCAAGGCCGTCATCAGAGGCCTGCTATACCTCGATCCGGTACAAATTGCATCGGAAATCCAGGATCGGTACAAACTGGCCCCAATCGCCGTCTTCCGGATGAACCGACGGAACGAAAACGTGAGGCATCACCCAGATTGCCTGTACCTGGTGCATTTAAAAAAGGGAACGGTGACGCTCAACGCGCTTAAAGCGATCCGCTCTCTCTCTGTTTCATCATCGTCACCTGGGAGCCGTACCGTGGTGGACACCGTGATGTGACACAGTGCCAGCAGTGTCTGCACTTTGGTCGCTGCAACAACTGTGCCCAAAATCACACCACATCCAACTGTCCCATCGAAGGAGCCGTGGCGTACAAGTGCGCCAAATGTGGTGGTGCCCACCAGGAATCCGATGATCAATGCCCGAAACGCGAAGCCTTCAAGCGCATCCGAAAGCAAGCCTCCACTACCAACCAAGCAGTACGGAAGACGGAAAGGGCTCCGGCCTTCACAGCGGGAGATTTTCCGCCAATTTGTGGAAATCGCCAACCAAACCCGTGGGGGAAAGGTACTACCCCTCAAGCAAATCCCGGCCCTTCTGGTGGACAGCAATCCTCAACCCCCCTGGATTCTGTAGACAACCAGCAACCAACAACAATCCCGAACTGTTCTCTGCGGACGAACTGATGGCGATTTTCGTTGATATGACCGGTGCGCTTCGCCAGTGCCGCAGCAAGCCCGAGCAGATCCAAGTGCTCGGTAAATTCATCATCCAGTATGGCGTCTTAAGCGCTAACCATCGTCACCTGGAACGCTTGCTCTATTAGAGCAAAAAGCTACGAGCTTGCCGACTTCGTCCGCATCGACGTGGGTCTACTAACCGAGACCCACCTAAAGTTTGGCGACAGCTTCTCTGGTTGCCTGACTCCAACATCATCCGGCTTGATCGCACCAGCTCCGCGGGGTGGGGGGGGGGGGGGGGTGGCGGGGGCTGCGGTTGTTGGTTGCGATCATCGTGAAGAAAGGGATCAAGTACCACATTCTGCCGCATATCCGCACATCCACTATCGAGGTCCTTGGTGTGGAGCTGGAAACGTCGACTGGAAGTATCCAGGTTATCGCTGCTTATTGCCCTCGACAGTGTGCTGCCAGCAATGAAGCGTCAATAAAGTTCAAGAACGATCTAACCTCCATCACACGTACTAGCTCTCGTTTCGTCATCGGTGGGGACCTGAACGCGCGCCACGAGCCATGGATATCCACTCCTTCCTTCATCAGTAAGCGAGCCAATTGCTTCGTCAAACATACTTTTGCATATAGAAACAAATAAATGATCCACAATAAAATTAAAATCGTTCCAAAAAAAAACGCATTCAAGACCCATAAAACTCTGGTCATTATCCATGATAAAATGGATATGATCCATAAAATGTATCAATGTGATCGATAATTTATATAAAATTTAGCAATAAAATGTCAAAAATGTACCGTTATCTGCATAACTCAAGAACTAATCAAGCAAATGGAACCAAATTTGACATGTGGAGTTTCTTGGAAGCAAGAACCCTCCTATCTCTAGAAGGGGAGCAATCATACAAATGAAACACACATTTCTGCATAACTCGAGAACTAATCAAGTAACGTTTGCATTAAAAAAAAATTGACAAAAATAGCCGATTTTTGATCGGTTTACCTTCACCCGCACTGACAGAACTACCCATGCAGCATCAATCATAGTAACCCATGAGTCAGCAGACAACATTTGACAGCTCTATCAGTCGAACTCTAACCGTGATACAAAAAACAGTCAAGCAACTCCGTTCAGAAGTGTGCGCGTTCAAAGAACGGCACCCCGCCGTTCAGAAAACGAACATCGTGCGGCACATTGTGGACGCCGAATACGCTTTTTCCGGCATCGACAACATCTTGGCACTATTAGACAACAATCAGAGCATCGAAAGAAAGCCCGGTTCCGGACGGCCGACGACCCTGAGTGACAAGAAGCTCCAAAGGATGGCTAACTGCCGGAAGGCCGCTCGCAAGGGCGTAAAATTTTTTGCAAGTATGCTTAAATAATTACCTTCCATGTGAAATTTATCAAAAACAATTATCTGTCTTAGCTTTTTTTTTAACACCATCCGAAAAAAGTCCATTTTTTTAATGCAAACTTTAAATGGAACCAAATTTGACAAGTAGAGGTTCTTGTAGGCAAGAACTGTTTTTGAGTATATTTCACGTTGCAAGCACAAAAATTAGTCAAAGTCAAGATGCTGACAAGCAATTCTAGAACAAATTTTCAATGGGTCGTAAGTAACAATGTGAACAAAAATGATGTTTTTCCACGGAATGATAGCTTGGGTACTCCTCAATATGAATTATACACAACATAATATGAATTGCAGCAAATTGCTGCTATATTTTATTTAACAAAACGGGCTTAGGTCACAAACTACTCCATAACGAATTTTTGTCGCATTCGACGCTTTGTCAGTTTGACTTGAGTGCTTTTCTATGCTCCGCACCAACCTATCCAGTCAATTCATTTTGGCGTAAGCCACACAGACTTGACGAATGCAACATATTCGGGTAACGTTTGCCTAGCTCCTTCATTCGGCCTATGTACCAAATGTGTCATAAATTCAGTCGACCAAATCATGATGGCATCATAATTATCGATATATTCTTAAGCAGTTTAGCCTTAATTCGTCAATTTATATTTATTCATTTCTGTGAGATATTCAATTTCCTCAACTTTTAAAACACCATGGCTGGACTGATTAAGCTGAATACATAATTGTCACCATTTTCAAATGACCTAAATTTGGCTAAATTGAGCCAATATGCCTTATATTACATCCTAGATATAAAAAAAATATAAACACACGTTATAAATAAAATGAATACATTTTAACATGAACAATGATTTCACAAGAAAACCGTACACCAAATTTTAGGGCCATATCATTTCTTATATCCCCTGCTTTGGCCTAATTTATTTATTACACAGTAAAACTTTGATTCGTTAAAATTTTAAATCAAAGTACGTGAAAATGTGATTATATACTTTTCAAATGACGTATCCGAATTAAACAATAAGTAACAAAATGTATATAGTAGCAGTTATATTGATTTTGATAAGAATTGCCCGATATATCATTTGTCAAAATTGTTAAAGTGTCTTAACGTTGTTTAATTTTGATTTGTTCTGTAAAAAAATCTTTTTGAGTAATGTAAATGTAGCTTGAAATGAAACGCTTGCGGAAATAATAGAAATGAAATTAACGAAAATTGTTTTCAACGAGAAACCTAAGTGGTGAAACAAAAATGCATCCACAAATAGACCCAGTATAGTGCTCATAGACCCACATTTAATCCATATCTGTCGAATTTTTTCGTCTTTAAAAAGTAAGTTTTTTTTTTGTGTTTCAGAACAGCAACAGTCTTATTAAGCTTATCAAGGCTAATGTTTTACCAGTTGAATATTGTTTCCAGCTCAATTAATTTATGAGTTGCATTTAAAAATATAACTGAGAGCTGCATATTAGGCTGAGTCAAGGGACATGTACCCTATTTTGCGAAACGACGTAACGCACCCGGCGAATGTAACGTGATAATTTTCCGAACGACTTATATTGCGGTCGTGTTTTCCCTAGCTGAAAAGAAAAAGACTTTAAATTGAACTTATTGAATAAATCGATTTGGGTTTAAACTATATGGAAATCTCTATTGGTTTAAAGCTTAACCTTGATTAACTAAATAGAAATCTTTATTGATTTAAAGCTAAACCTTGCCTAATTTTGTTGGTTCCACATATTTGCTTCACATATTATGGCTTGGTTCAAAAATAGGAATTGATACTAATTTCCAAAATTACAACATTGATTTTCTTGATGATAGCAATATGGTACTTACGACCTATTGAAAATTTGCTCTAGAATTATTGAAAAGTTCATTAAATCTAAATTTGAGTAGTTTAACCAACCACATTACCGGAAATCCGAAGCCACTGACAACGGCAATGATAAATTGTACTACGACTCCCGCAGGCTCTCCTTGAACGGCTCGCCATATTCTCAGTCGCAAACCAAAGCTATATGTAGGTTGCTCAGTGCCATTTCGATAATCCAGTTTTTATGATAATTATGCGTTTTGAACTGCCACCGAAGAGCGATTTCTGTCCAATAGTTATGCGCGTTTTCATCAGCCGTCACAGCCGCCGTCGTCGTCGAACTCGATCTCAGATGTGACAACCGTGAGGCACATAAGACGAAGAAACCATTCCGCTTCGAATGCCAACAATCCAGCGACAGCAAAAGCAGCAGCGGCTGGACCAGTAGTCATAACTCTTAGGATTATTTGCATAATTAGTAGAGTGATCACATTGGCTTTCATTAATTCCTAAAACGACGACGATGGCGGCGACGGCGATGGACCTGAAATGAAACTGATCGACGTGATTTGTTTGTTTTGTTTTGATTTTTTTTGCCTCTGCCTCCGTCCCATCTCGTGGGATGATTTGCTCCAACGCCCATTCAGGGGCGACCGATTTCTCCGAAAATGATACCAACATCGTCACCAACATCTCGGACGTGATGTTGAGGAACGAGAAATGAAAACCGATTTTAATAATGTGATTTATTGATTTTATTTTTCGGGTTGGAAATTACGCGACGGATACCCTTTCGGCCGGGCTTGGAATGATATTCATCTCATTAGAGTGATCCAGAGAAGATCTGGCGCGTGAGGACTATTGAATTTGGTTATCCGTTGGATAACCCGAGATGGAGACACGAGGAGCTGACTTTGAAATTTCAATTTTACGCATTTTGTTGTTAATGGGTTTGATTATGAATTGGGTCGATCGGGGGAAACAAATGAGGTCTCACAACTATTGGCGGATCATAAATCTGGCGATACGTAAGCGGCGACAAACGTTTGAATTTGAATGGCAGCAAAACTGCCTGACGATTATCATATTTGGGGGAAACGAAATAATGTTGTAAGCGGTTGAAAGAAGGGTGCCTAATTTGTTGATTGTTTTGCTCAAAATACAATTAAGGTAGGGGGGAGATCTTCATGTGACATAAATAATAACCTCGACTTATTCGGTATAAAGTATTAAAGACAAATGCGACTTATCATAAACATTAGGGTGCCAATCAAAAGCGACTTTTCGAACTTAAAAAAAGAGTCAAGTTCGAGTGAATTAAATTTGACTTGAAGGATTTGAATTCAATTGCCGAGATTTTCATGGCAATAGTATTGCAACTTATCCGATAACATCGTTGGTAATTTCTGGCATATTAAATGAGGTATTGAGTGAAGGTTAAATTTTTTTTAAATATTTAAATAATAGAACTAGAATGTAACATTGAAGATAACAATATTGAAACATGTCTTATATAATCGTTAGGCAATGTCTACATTTGATATGTAATATTTCATTAACGTGGCTCACTTATTTTGCCGAAAATTTTAAAAAAATCAAAAAAAAAAAAAAAGAATTTGAATGGCAAAGTGAAAACAAAAGTATTTTTCATCATCGTAGGCCATTGTCTACATTTTATTCGTGATGTTTACTTGGGGTGACCCAATTTTTTTCCATTAGTGTGGTAAAAAAAATCTAAAAAAAAAATTAAAAAAAAATTAAAGAAATTAAATTAAAAATTAAATTTATATTAAATTTATTAAATTTTAAATTAAAATTTAAAATTTAAAAAATCTTAAGATTGAGAATTTCAAGGAAATTTTGAAGTCCAACGTATACCATCATAGACCATTTACAGATACAAATTCTGAATTCAACACGTTACATAAAAATAATGAATCCTGTACCTCTTCTGATACAGCGATATTATTATTATTATTATTTTATTATTATTATTATTATTATTATTATTATTATTATTATTATTATTATATTATTATTATTATTATTATTATTATTATTTTTTTTTTTTTTTTTTTAGGTTATCGAAGACCTTTACCAGGGGGCTGCGATACTTCCAACTCCTCGCTAGAAAACTCCATTTCCGTGAGGTCGTGGGTGACGGCGGTTTTTTTTGGTGGTGGGCTCGGGTCAGGTGAGGTGACAGGTTTACTATAATTATACTTCGGAGGGCGTCCGCGCTTCGATTCTTGAACGGCTGGGGAGTTGTTTCTCGATCGAGTGATGGGGCCGGACGTCGTGAGGGCTGGTCGTTGCTCACGGCTGTGATGCGACTTTTCTTGGCTGACAGGCCCAGATTCGATCGGGTATCCTCTGCTGCAACGTCTTCCACTTTCTGTGAAAACGACACTCCTCCAGCTGCTGAACGATATCTGGCGCAGTGGCGAGTTTCCCGCCAGCTGGCGGAATGCCATTGTCGTTCCAATACCGAAGCCGAACTGCCACGAATCCGGACCGAATGCCTTCCGACCGATATCACTCACCAGCTGCATGGCGAAGCTCCTAGAGCGCATCATCAATCGACGGCTAATCACCGAGCTAGAGTCAAGTGGACGGCTCGACAAGCGACAGCACGCTTTTCGTGCAGGACGCGGCACTGACACGTACCTTTGCCGAACTTGAACGATCGCTGCCTACTACCGACGAACACTGCCTGATAGCGTCCTTGGACCTGTCGAAGGCATACGACACCACCTGGCGACACGGCATATTGCGGACGCTAAAGTCTTGGCGAATACGTGGTCGGATGCTGAATCTGCTGCAGAGTTTCCTCTCAGAACGGACGTTCCAAGTGTCCGTAGGGGGACACAAGTCTCGTGAGTACCCACTGGAGAATGGAGTGCCACAAGGTTCCGTACTGTCTGTGACACTATTTCTCGTTGCGATGCAGCCGATCTTCCGTGTGCTGCCCGTTGGAGTCGATATTCTTTTGTACGCGGACGACATCCTCCTCGTGGTACGACGTGCGAAAGGGGAATGCTTGCACCGAAAACTGCAGGCCGCTGTCAAAGCGGTGGACAAGTGGGCGATAAGCGTGGGGTTTGCCATATCCGCAACGAAGTCACAGACATTTTACTGCAGCCCTAATGCGCGTCGGGAGCCGGCGCAAGAGGTCACCATCGATCGAACCCCCCGTTCCGAAGACCAACCGTCTGAGGATCCTGGGCGTCACGCTGGACCGAACGTTGACGTTCAAGCTGCACTGCAAAGCGGTGAAGAAAGCATGCGAGTCTCGACTACGGATCCTGCAGATGATCGGCGCCAAACTTCCACGTGGCAACCGAGCAACCTTGCTGCAGGTGGGTTCGGCACTAGTCACTGCGAAGCTGACGTACGGTGTTGGACTAGTGAGCCGAGGAGGACCGGAGACCCTACAGACCCTAGCCCCAGCGTACAACAAAATGGTACGATACGCTTCCGGAGCGTTTGTGACCAGCCCAATCATCTCGATTATGGCCGAAGCTGGAACACTCCCCTTTGAATTCCTTGCAGTTCAATCTGTAGCACGAACGGCTATCCGGATTTTAGCTAAAAACCGAACGAACAAAACCTTTCCACTGATCCAGCGAGCATCTGAACGTATACTTGATGTGACGGGTACCGAACTTCCTGCTGTCGACCTTTTAACGAGACAGAGCGATCGTGTATGGCACGCACGTAAACCGTCGATAGTATGGGATGTAAAGCGAAGTGTACGAGCCGGTGATCCGCCTGATAGAGTCCGTCCAGTCGTCCAACAGCTGCTTGCGACCAGATTCCACAGGTCAACGGTGGTCTACGCCGATGGGTCGAAATGTGAAGACACCGTTGGAGCCGCATTTTGCATGACTGGCCTCGCCGACTTGTTCAGCCTTCCGAAAGCGTGCAGCGTTTTCTCGGCAGAGGCGTACGCCATAAAACGAGCGCTTTCGATACCGAACGTCAGTGCCGAAATAACAATTCTAACGGATTCAGCCAGTTGTCTTCTGGCCTTAGAATCCAGGAAGATCGAAGCATCCGTGGATCCAAGAAATCGAAGAGATTGTGCGAACAATGTCGTTCGGGATCGGGAATTGGGATCAGGAAACCAGGGATCGACAGAAAGAGGAGAGACCAACCGCATAGATAGACGGGAAGAGATACAGGATGAAAGAAGGAAGCGGAGGGACAACAGGGAGAACAAGGGAGAAAACGAGAGAAGGAAGACAAGGCAAGTGGAGGGACAACCAACCGTGACCAAGGGCTAACACGCCAGGATGGCCAACTCGAGAATCGTAAAAAAGAAACCACCCATGGAGAGGGGGAGAATCAAGGAGAGACTCGGAGAAGAGAAAAGAGAAGAAAAGAGTTAAGGGTGAATAAGGAAGTAAAAGAAGGGATCGGAAGGGATAAAAAAAGAGGAGACCAATAAGGAAAATGGGAAGGGAGGGAGAGGAAGGGGGGGGAGGAAGGAGGGGGAGGGAGGGGAGGGAAGGGTTCGGAAAGGAGGGGGGGGGGGGGGGGGGGGAGGGAGAGGAGGGGAGAGGGGGGAGGGGGGGGGAGAACAGACGAAGGGGGTGAAGAGGAAAACCACAGAAGACAATAAGGCTAATGTTAAATAGGGGAATCGTCGATTTTCGGTACTCCGATTTTGGTCCAAATGAGAATGCTAGGACCTTAATTTTTCGTCAGGGGGGCTCTGGAAACCTTTAAATGCGTTTATCTCCGTAAATAAGCGTCTAATCGCTTAAATATGGGGTATAAGCGTCTAATCGCTTAAATAGGGGGTTTGAAATCGTCGATTTTCGGTACTCCGATTTTGGTCCAAATGAGTATGCTAGGACCTTAATTTTTCGTCAGGGGGGCTCTGGAAACCTTTAAATGCGTTTATCTCCGTAAATAAGCGTCTAATCGCTTAAATAGGGGGTTTGAAATCGTCGATTTTCGGTACTCCGATTTTGGTCCAAATGAGTATGCTAGGACCTTAATTTTTTATCAGGGGGCTCTGGAAACCTTTAAATGCGTTTATCTCCGTAAATAAGCGTCTAATCGCTTAAATAGGGGGTTTGAAATCGTCGATTTTCGGTACTCCGATTTTGGTCCAAATGAGTATGCTAGGACCTTAATTTTTCGTCAGGGGGGCTCTGGAAACCTTTAAATGCGTTTATCTCCGTAAATAAGCGTCTAATCGCTTAAATAGGGGGTTTGAAATCGTCGATTTTCGGTACTCCGATTTTGGTCCAAATGAGTATGCTAGGACCTTAATTTTTCGTCAGGGGGGCTCTGGAAACCTTTAAATGCGTTTATCTCCGTAAATAAGCGTCTAATCGCTTAAATAGGGGGTTTGAAATCGTCGATTTTCGGTACTCCGATTTTGGTCCAAATGAGTATGCTAGGACCTTAATTTTTCGTCAGGGGGGCTCTGGAAACCTTTAAATGCGTTTATCTCCGTAAATAAGCGTCTAATCGCTTAAATAGGGGGTTTGAAATCGTCGATTTTCGGTACTCCGATTTTGGTCCAAATGAGTATGCTAGGACCTTAATTTTTCGTCAGGGGGGCTCTGGAAACCTTTAAATGCGTTTATCTCCGTAAATAAGCGTCTAATCGCTTAAATAGGGGGTTTGAAATCGTCGATTTTCGGTACTCCGATTTTGGTCCAAATGAGTATGCTAGGACCTTAATTTTTCGTCAGGGGGGCTCTGGAAACCTTTAAATGCGTTTATCTCCGTAAATAAGCGTCTAATCGCTTAAATAGGGGGTTTGAAATCGTCGATTTTCGGTACTCCGATTTTGGTCCAAATGAGTATGCTAGGACCTTAATTTTTCGTCAGGGGGGCTCTGGAAACCTTTAAATGCGTTTATCTCCGTAAATAAGCGTCTAATCGCTTAAATAGGGGGTTTGAAATCGTCGATTTTCGGTACTCCGATTTTGGTCCAAATGAGTATGCTAGGACCTTAATTTTTCGTCAGGGGGGCTCTGGAAACCTTTAAATGCGTTTATCTCCGTAAATAAGCGTCTAATCGCTTAAATAGGGGGTTTGAAATCGTCGATTTTCGGTACTCCGATTTTGGTCCAAATGAGTATGCTAGGACCTTAATTTTTCGTCAGGGGGGCTCTGGAAACCTTTAAATGCGTTTATCTCCGTAAATAAGCGTCTAATCGCTTAAATAGGGGGTTTGAAATCGTCGATTTTCGGTACTCCGATTTTGGTCCAAATGAGTATGCTAGGACCTTAATTTTTCGTCAGGGGGGCTCTGGAAACCTTTAAATGCGTTTATCTCCGTAAATAAGCGTCTAATCGCTTAAATAGGGGGTTTGAAATCGTCGATTTTCGGTACTCCGATTTTGGTCCAAATGAGTATGCTAGGACCTTAATTTTTCGTCAGGGGGGCTCTGGAAACCTTTAAATGCGTTTATCTCCGTAAATAAGCGTCTAATCGCTTAAATAGGGGGTTTGAAATCGTCGATTTTCGGTACTCCGATTTTGGTCCAAATGAGTATGCTAGGACCTTAATTTTTCGTCAGGGGGGCTCTGGAAACCTTTAAATGCGTTTATCTCCGTAAATAAGCGTCTAATCGCTTAAATAGGGGGTTTGAAATCGTCGATTTTCGGTACTCCGATTTTGGTCCAAATGAGTATGCTAGGACCTTAATTTTTCGTCAGGGGGGCTCTGGAAACCTTTAAATGCGTTTATCTCCGTAAATAAGCGTCTAATCGCTTAAATAGGGGGTTTGAAATCGTCGATTTTCGGTACTCCGATTTTGGTCCAAATGAGTATGCTAGGACCTTAATTTTTCGTCAGGGGGGCTCTGGAAACCTTTAAATGCGTTTATCTCCGTAAATAAGCGTCTAATCGCTTAAATAGGGGAATATTTTAGTTTGTCGATAGCAGATTTGGTCTGTTGGAGAGTAGCTTGTATATTTCTCAGAGGGCATCACGCGGCGTGTTTCATCAAGCCTTTTCTATTTGAGATGATGATGTCGAAAATTTGTTGAAAGCACTTTTGAAATGATCTCCAAAAAGATTGCTCTTATCCAATGCAGAACTGGCAAAATCATTTCCCAAGAAAATCTCAACTGGTAATCCGTTTGGTGTTGGCGAACTTCCAAAAAATCCTTGGACTTCTCCTTAAACTATCTTGCGTACGTAGAGTGTAGCGTTTGTACAACAGGCGATGGTATAATCGGTATCTCTGACTAGCTCGATTGAAAATTTGCTTATCAAAAAGACAGTGGGATTTACCGTAATTACGGAGTGTTCTAGCTCTTTGTGGCTTCAAACGTCGCAGGTGTAAATTGCCCTAAGGTGGTTTGAGACTTTTTCTACGTAGGGGAACATGCTTAGCAATTACACTTTGCATTATGCTAGTAAAGCATTCAACTGCATAGTCAACATCACCGGTGAAGCTCATTTGCGCCCAATCTATGCGATTAAGTGTCTCTAGCATTTTTATGAAATCTGCTTTATGAAAATCGTAGCTCGCTACATCGCAAAAATTAACGAACTCTATTCCCTTGGAAACATCAATTTTGACTGCAAAGGGAGGGTAGTCGTCATCGATTATCGATAAAGGCTCTACAGCACCTGACATCGTGCATCTTTCAAGCGTCGTATCATTCACCAAAGCTAGATCCAAAGTGCGACCGTTGCGGTTCTTTAGGTTGTTGATTTGAGTAAGACCATGCAGAGTGAATCCATCAAGTAAAGCTGCACATGGCGCAGAGATATGTGATTGCAAAACATTTATTGCGGGATGGTCATTGCCCTCGGTCGTCCAAACTAAGCCGGACTGATTATAGTCTCCAAGTAGAAGAGCGTGATCGCTGATTCCGAAATGTGAAGATACAGCTTCAACAGACCTAACGTTCTGGTAATAAACCCGCAATCGGTCACTTCTGGCAGCCGAAATGTTGTGATTTCTCAAAGTTTCAACAGCATCATCGAGCGCTATCGAGCGCAGGCTGGATGGACTCAAATGTGATGGGGAGCTCAGGAGTTTTCAATGTGCTGGAAGCGGTAAAAAGTTGATAGATGAGCTGTGCGATGTACAAAACTACGTCCGTGACGTCGTACGGCTGAGAGTTGAAATATTTTCAGAGGATGCAATGTTCGTCATCGAGTTGTACTTGCCTGGTAGGGCAAGCTGGAAGACTCCTTTGCCCGGCCCGAACACAGGGTCAGGACGACTGAAGAACGCTGGCTGCATTATCTCGACTGTGTGGGGGGGGGGGGGCTCAGCAATTTCCAAAAAGCCATAGGTTGTGCGTCCTGGGATCGTCGTTGTTGATTGGTGCGTAGCGCTTGACATGCTTGAGCTGCAAGGCGAGAGAACATCAGAGCAGAGAATGCGCTTATTAAATGGGTACTTGCCTGGAAGGGCAATTTGGAAGTCCCCGTCTCCAGCGCTGAACACAGGGCCAGGACGACTTGCTGCATTTCCAGAGGGCTCGGGAATCAGCGCGACTGTGTCAGTGGCTTCCGAAATGCCATATACGATGCGTCGTGGGATGAGTAGCGTTGGTTGAATTAATGAAGCGGTATTGTGTGCTAATGGTTCGGAAGATGGTTTTTTTGGTTCTGTTCGAATATGCGAACCGTGACACCTTCAGGTCAGTACCAAGAATCACCGAAAACGTTGGAGGCAGATTTGCATACTGTCACTTTGAATGAGACAAACGACAGATCCTGTATGTTTTTTTCCGCGGGGAACTAGCTTAGTCACTTGCACTAAAGATGAATCCACATTGCAAATATCAATGACATGTCGTCCATATCCTGATCAGGATCAAATGGAGTCACATAGAAAGATTTCATATCTGTAGATCCCTGTCTACTGTTTGCAACTTTTAAATTTGGAACATTGAGAGCGGCATGGTGGTCGGCGTGAGTTTCGCCATTCTCAGTGCCTTCGGGTTGAGCAACTGTTGGTTTGTTGACTGCGACGTGTCACCTGAACTAATCGCGCGATCCAGCCATCGTTATCAAAAGTCGAATTCAAATCGTAAGTTCGACAGCCAAAGCTGAAACTGAGACTAATTAGTAAGTAAGAACTGTCTGGATAGCGTTGGAGTGTTCTAAGACATACGTATCTCCGCTTTCAGCTTTTATCATTTCGTTCCAACGATCCGATGTCTCTGTTAGGGAAGACAACTTGTGCTGCTTTAACCAAGTGACAGAAATGATAGAATGAAAAAGCATCTGACCAGATGTAGTGACTAACAAAGAATGACTTATTGAGGGGATACAAATCCAATGCTTACTATGTTAACACACCCTCTTAAGTGAGTATTTGTAGAACACCTAATAACTTCCTGTCTTCTTGCAGCTTGGGTCCAGGTAACGCCTTGGTCAGGATATCTGCTGCCTGAAGATTGGAAGCCACGTGTTCCAGCTTGATAGACTTCGCCTCTACTTGCTCTCGAACGAAGTGGTGTCGCACGTCAATATGTTTCGTCCTCGGCGAGTAGCCCATCTCCTTCTCAGCCAGGCAGATTGAACTCTTGTTGTCGCACTTAATGACCAGGGACTCGTTAAAGCCGTACAGCTCACGGATGAATCCTCGCCACCAGACGGCCTCTTGAGTGACCGTAGAAAGTGCCATGTATTCCGCTTCCGTGGTCGATAGAGCAACAGTTGGTTGCCTTCTGGAACTCCAGGAAACCGCTCCGCCACACTGCAGAAATACGTAGCCGCTGACAGATCTCATCGTCTCCGAATCGCTTGCCCAGTCGGCATCGCTGTATTCAGAAAATGCCGGATCCACATCTCTCCTGTACGTCAGCTTGCACTGCTTGGTCCCTTTGAGGTATCGCAAAATCCTCTTGGCCGCTGTCCAATGTGGAAGCCCCGGATCGCTGCAAAACGAACTCACCATGCTTACCGCGTGACTGATGTCTGGCCTCGTGCACTGTGCGATGAACTGAAGACCTCCAATCAGCTCGCGAAATGAAACTTCCTTCATCCTTTCACGTTCCCCCTCATTTCGTGGGCTCATTGTCTTCAACAGTCGCTGGTTCGCGTCCAGCGGGGTCGATACCGGATGGCAGTCCCTCATATTGAATTTGTCGAGCAGTTCCTCGATGTACCGCTCCTGGTCGATGGAAATAGCGTCGTCGCTTCTGGAGACTCGCAGTCCCAGAATCTGCTTGGCCTAGGTCCTTCATCCGGAATTCGTCACACAACTGCTGCTTCACATCGTCGACCAACCCTTGATCGTTGGAGAACAACAGAAAGTCGACGATGATGATCTTGCCACTTTCCGTCTTGTGATATACGCACGTATCGTACTTCGAGCGCTTCAGCCCCAACCGCTTTAGCTTGTGATCCAACTTGATATTCCATACTCTGCTGGCCTGCTTGAGACCGTAAAGGGCCTTCTTCAGTCGGCAGACCTTCCTGGGTGCGGCTGCGTTCCGGAATCCCTCCGGCTGCTCCATGTATATCTCCTCACCTTTCAGATCGCCTTGGAGGAACGCCGTCACAGCGTCCATCTGGTACACGATGAGATTCAGCTGCGCAGCCAGCGCAAGGAGGTGTCGAATAGTGGCGTAGCGGAAAACGGGAGAATACGTTTCGCTGTAGTCCACTCCTTTCACTTGCGAAAATCCTTTTATCACAAGTCTTGCCTTGTAACGTTCGATGGTGCCGTCCGGATTGGTTTTGACCTTGAAGACCCACTTGTTCTTGAGAGCTTTTCGTCCCTTCGGAAAATCCACCAGACACCACACTCGTTTGCGCTTAACGCATCGAATTCTGCCTCCATTGCTTCAACCCATCGGTCCCGATTGTCCCGGCTTAGCGCTTCCTGCAGCGTATCAGCGTCCGTGGATACCTGTGGAATGTATTCCGGCAAGAGATGGTGGCCGTTATCGGAAGAAAAATTCAACTTGCCTTGGACTGGGCGCTCCCAGTCACTGTGCCCAGTTGCGTGTTGCATTCCAACAGCTACTTCCTTTGAGTATGACGGGAGCGCAGTGCTGTTTAAGTTTCCGTGCTGCGAAACGCGTCCTCGTCCGTTCATCTCGTTGTCGATTCTGGGAAGTTTCAAACTTTTGAGGCAAGACACTGTATGTAACCTTAAAATCTGCATACTTGCCAGGGAATCGGCGCTCCCTCACGCTGCGCCTCATCGTAGGATGCTGAGAAAAATGCGAGGGGAGCGCAAGCGGTTGTTGTGGATCTTGTGGCTCTTTTAGCACACTGTCCGCCGACGTCGTCGTACTGTCATTCTCCCTCTCTGCGCTTCTGATATCTACGTCAAAGTCAGCAACGGCCTGTGGCTTGTTGACCACGGTGACCTGTTGACCGCCATCCATGATCTCTTGCTGATCAACTCTTGTAAAAACCATCGGTTCGACGGTCGAATCCGTCTCTTCCGGTACCGGAATCTCCACTACCTGACGCTCATCCAGTATTACTACATCCCGACTTTCGAAAACTTGATTGTTCTTTAGGTTTAACATTCGATAGGCCTTGGAGCACTCCGAGTAGCCAATCAGGATACACGGCTCTGACTTGGCGTCCCACTTCGCACGCTTTACCTTCGGCAGGTAAGCCATCTTTCATGACCCAAAGATTCGTAAATTCGACAGATCCGGTTTCCGTCCCGTAAACTTCTCGAAAGAGGTGACGGAGATGCCCTTGACCGGTTAATTAAGTGAACGGCTGTCGACGCCGCTTCGGCCCAAAATCGTTTGTCCAACTTGCCGCCAAACATCAGACTTCTCGCTCGCTCCTGAATAATCCGGTTCATGCGCTCAGCCAACCCATTTTGCTCCGGATTGTGAGGCACCGTCGTCTCGTGACGAATACCATTCGCCTTGAGAAAGTCCTCGAATTGCTTACCGGTATATTCGCCACCGTTGTCGGTTCGCAGACACTTCAGCTTCTTCCCAGTTTGGGTTTCGGAGTAGGCTTTGAACTCCTTGAACGCCTCGAACACATCCTTCTTGGCCTTCAGAAAATAGACGAAGGTCATCCTGCTCGAATCATCAATAAAGGTGGCGAAATACTTGTTCCCGCCAAGGGAAGGCTTTTCCATTGCTTCACACACGTCCGAATGTACGACCTCGAGAAGATCGTTTGCCCTCGTGCCACCGGATTTGAACGGTGACCTCTGATGCTTCGCCTCGATGCAAGGTACACAGGGTGACATCGTCCCGTTTGAGATGTCCATGCCGACCACCATGCCAGGTAATCGCTTCACGCTGTCCACGTTAAGATGTCCCAGTCGCCGATGCCAAATATCCAGACTGGTGGATGGACGTGCCACACACGCACTTGGTTGATCAACCTGGTTCAGTTGATAGAGGCCGTCCTTCTCGCGGCCTGTGGCGATGACTTCTCCCGTCGATTCGTCCTTGATCACACACGATTCCCTCGAGAAATTGACGCAATAGCCCTTTTGTAGATGCCCCGTGGCCACAACCGGTATCTCGGAAGCGTCTGCCACAAAGATGGACGCCAACCAGAACACTTTTGCTTCCTGGTTCCCCCCGGGGGCCAATTTCCTTTGGCCGCCGAAACCGATAGCTTGAGCAGGACCGTTTGGCGGTAGTCCGTCCTCAACCGGAAATCCATCTTGAGCTGCTGGTGTTGGCAGGAAACCTTCTCCAGATCTTCTCACGGACATGCTTCAGAAAAATATCTTGCAGACTTCTTGAGGAAGAAATTTTTTCACTTTTCGGCTTGTTGTTTGGCCGGTTGCTAGGCTACACCAGTCACAAAGAGCTATCCTGGGCCCATAACCTGATAGAATGAAAAAGCATCTGACCAGGTGTAGTGACTAACAAAGAATGATTTATTGAGGGGATACAAATCCAATGCTGCCTATGTTAACAAGAAATTCACGGCGTTTCGGATAAATGACCTAACCTCGTCCACATTCTCTATTTATGTTTTGAATTATCATTGAATAAACTTTATTTTACCGTTGCCGGCTTCTCAGCTTGTTTTTTTTTTTGTGTGTACAGCATCCATCGTTCATTATATTACACTTTCGGAGACCCACCAACTTTGACTCACGACGCTGGTTGCGATACATGTATGCTTCTTATGCTAATAAACTAGTGACCACCACGTGCATGTCTATGTGTATCTCCCTTTTCTAGTTCAGTATCATTTTATCATGTTGTTCATTTAATTTTACGTTTAGTTATAAATACGATAATAATCATAGTAATAGTGATTTAGTATGTTATGTTAATTTTTCTTTTAATTTGTTCCTTCGGGTTCGCATTTCTAGATATTAATCAAAACGAGTGACTTCCTTCAGGGCTGAGGGATTGAAATCGGTAAATCCATCTCTGTTTCTTGCTTGAATCAAGGATAAAATTCACGGCTTTTCAATAACGACTTCAACAAATCGGTGAACAAATCACCGCCTAATCTTGATTTTTCGTCTTCCGTTTGCTAGTAGATGCAAGTGCTACTTCAGGATTTCTTCAAGAATGGTTCCAAAAAAAGGGGGCATGCAAAATAAAGAAGTTTAAAACATTGCCAGCGCGAGCAAAAGATCGGTTGAACCCATTCGAAACCGAATCGTTAAAAACAAGGGAGTGGAGTTAGGAATGGAAGAATATCATCTTTCTCCAGTATGTACAAGAGACCATCTGTCCCGAAGCGCGTGGGTGTGTGTGTGTGTCGATGTAGGGAAAATTTTGTAAAAAGTGGTGCCAAGAATAGGAAAAGGTTTACCGTTGCTGTTGATAGATTGGAATGTTCTGCGGAGAATTTGATGCGGTGTTAATCGAGAGGGGCGATCCGGGCGGAGCCATCATGTGGCCCAACATGTGATGATGAGGGAAACCTCCTGGAGTGCCACCCGGAGGCATTTGCATGTAAGGCGGAAGGGATGTAGTCTGATAGGGTGCAACAGGCGGCATTTGGGCTGGATGAGGATGGTGGTTCATGTTATTGGGTGGTGGAGCGGTTGCTGTCGGTGGTTGAGGGTGCTGCTGCGAGGGAGGGGGAAGCGGACCGTTTTGTGGAGCTTGGTGGTGCTGCTGTTGTTGAGGAGGTGGCACGGCTCCATATGGAGGAAAGCTTCCGACCGGTGCACCCACTGGTTGCTGCTGGTGCTGGATAGGTGGCCGAGGAATAGGTTGATTCGTAACTGCTGGTGTTTGTTGTTGTTGGGGCAGAGATGAAGGAGCTGAACTAATCACCGGCGGTGGAGATGTTGGATTCGGAAAGTTCTGTGGTAGTGCAGATTGGATATGACCCATGTTCATCATGTGGGGTGCGGCACTAGTCGTTGGCTGCTGCTGGATCGTCATATTTGGCATGTGTTGAGATTGAGTAGGTTGCGGCTGTTGGGTTCCCGGCTGTGGCGGCATATGCTGATGCATTGGAGGCTGTCCAGCAGCCACTTGTTGCTGTCCCAATACACCACCGGTGGGAATCTGATGCGGTGGCAAACTAGATGGACCATTTTGACTCATTGTAGGCATCGCTTGTTGTGGAGGAGGAAATTGTGGTATCGAACTGACACTCATCTGTCCCATATCATGTCGGAGCTGACCCATTCCGTAGGGTGGCATTCCTCCGGGCATGCCACCCATTCCAGGGAACATACCGGGCATACTTGGACCGTACATTCCGGGCACGCCGTACATTCCCGGCATAGGGGCTTGTCCCGGAAATCCTCCAATTCCGTATCCAGACGATCCCATCATCATTGAACGATCTGGTTCTCGCATAAGCGTGTGATACAAATTTATGGCTTCCACAAGGTCACTACTGAGCTGAGTCAACTGTGCATGTTTTCGATCAACCCTTTCCAGTTCCGTATCGATCAACGGTCCCATCTGATTAACCATTTGTTCTAACTGCAACATTTCCTCGCTATCCGCCGAGGGATCCTCGGGATCGGCCTCATGCAAAAGGTGCAACAACCGATCGATCTTTTCCTCATTAATCTCGACTACCTGCTCCTTCGCTGTTTCCTCCTCTTCGTCGTCCTTTTTCTGCTCATCGGAAAATTGCACATTCTTCTTAGTCTTACTACTAGCCCCTTCCGGTTCGGCGTTCAAATCCGACGTAACGAAATTCGACGGGAACAGTCCCTCCCCCCGATGGTTCTCACCCTTCCACCAATTTGGATCGCTATCGTCCAGTACCATGAGAACTTCTCCAGCGTGGAACGTCATTTCGTTATCTTCGGCCGCCTCAAAGTCATAAAGAGCACGAACCTGCAAAAAAGAGTGTCAACTTTAAATAAGTAACCAAGCCGCCAATGTTTCAGTTACCTTTCTCGGTTCTGCAGGCGGTGCCGAGGATGTTGTCGACGACAACAATGAAGGATAGAGGGAGCTCTGCAGAGAGAGAGAAAAAACATACAAATTAGCATTTCGTTTACATCGCGATCAATGATAACACATACCGAGGCGGCAGCAGCCCCGTTGGAGGCCATCTTCGGCGACTGACTTCCGCTGGTGCCAGCGCTGCTCTTGTTTTCCTTGAGCGACAATTCGATCGCCTTGGCAATGTCTTCCTCCTCCTGTTGACTAGAAACCACATTTGGATCCTTGCTCAGCGGAACTTCACGCTTGGGTGTTACCGAGGGATCACTGAAGTCATGACCATCGGCACGTAACTTCATGTACAGCGATGGTATCAAGTTTAGCTGCGGATCACTCTTGAACTCCGATTCGGCCCACTTTTTGAGGCACAGTTTGAGACGCTGTCAGATAGGAAACGGAAGAAACGCTTAGTCGAGCAAAACAACAAACATAGGGCGTCGCTTACCGTATTAACTTTGGGTTGACTTTTCTGCAGCAATTTGCGGAATTCGGTTTCGAACTCGCGTGATGCCACCTCCAGGTGGAACTGCTTACCGCAATTGCTCACGCAGGCATCCAGGAGCTGAAACGGAGATTAGGTAGCGCATTGAGCAGGGTTTCGTTTTGAACAATCTGCGGTATATTTACCGTTATCGCTTGCATGACCACGTGAGGATCACTGTGGTTGAGCCGTTTCACGATCACTTTGAGGCATTCCTTCGAGTTGACCGCACCGTTGGTCACTTTGTCGCACACATCCATGATTAAGCCCCACTTTTCCTGCGTGTTGGTCTCGCTGGTTGCTTTGTCTGGAGAGGGAAAAGAGAGAAATGGGACGCATTAAGACTGACTTCTTGCAGATGGGTTATGGAAGAAATCTTTAACGAATACTTCAACTATAACGATTTATTTCCCGTAGCATTGTGTAAGGCTTAAATGGCCAAAAGAACGCAACGGAGCCGGGAATGACCCTCTACCAGTTCAACATGTTTGTGACAGGTATTGACCAACTTCAAACACTCCCGGCAAAATTAACCTTCTTCGTGATAGTGATAGAAAATATTAGTTTCGCTTTTCTTTTCTGTCGGGCAACCGTCATCACTTTTACGAAGCACGCCCGGAATCTACTGTTGACTTGTTTTCCAGCTTACTCTCAATTAGGTCGAAATTAGTGCCATGATAACACGATCTTTAAGACCTTCTCCAAGCACCTTCAACAACACCAGTTGAGCAGCCTTCGGATTTGTTTGGAAGAATTAAATTAGTAACTCTTAAGAGTTGTTGAGCAGTTGAATGGCCCTGGCGGAATCCAAATTACTCATCTGCAAAAATTTAGTTTGTATTGATGTGAGGCATCATTCTATTCAAAATTATCTTTGCAAAAAGTTTACTTATTGAAGCAAGTAAACTTATCGGTCTGTAGCTAGAAGCTTCAGCTGGATCTTTCTCGGGCTTCAAAATTGGAACAACTTTGGCCTTTTTCCATTTGTCAGGGAAGTATGCCAAATGAAAACATTTATTAAATAATTTTACCATGAAAAACAAGGTACTCACTGGGAGTTTTTTGATGAGTATATGGAAAATTCCATCATCACCTGGAGCTTTCATGTTTTTTAACTTTTTAGTTATAGTTTTTACTTGATCCAAATCAGGATTCGTCAAAAATATTTTCCCGGGAGGAAATATTCAGATAATCACGATCAACCAGATTCTCAATAGGACTAATAAGACCCAAACTGAAATTATGGGAACTCTCAAACTGCTTAGCAAGTTTTTGAGCTTTTTCCACATTTGTTAACTATATTTTATCACCTTCTTTGAGCGCTGGAATAGGCTTTTGAGGTTTCTTCAAAATGTTGAAGAGTTTCCAAAAAGGTTTGGAACTCAGGTCTATTTCGGATATACATTAACAAAATAGTGTTCTGTTTTATCTAAAATGTTCGACTTTATGTAAACTTTAGAGAGAAAATACAAAAAAAAATTAATCATCTCGATTTCAAAGAAATTTGCGGACTTTTCCCGGAATACGTTTCATCAACCGGCGCACATTATTCTCATCCTTCGTTTTAGCAATCTTATTCCACTTGGTTCTCAATTCATTGATGCCTTTGACGACACGTGCCATTCACCTTCAGCTTCCTCTTCATAATAGCCCAAAATCTCTCTATCGGTCTGAGCTGGGGACAGTTTGGTGGGTTGAGTTCTTTCGGTATAAACTAAATCCCGTTGGTTTCATATCACTGTAGCACAGTTTTACTGTAATGACAGCTTGCAAGATCTGGCCAAAACATGACAGGTTCATTGTGGGATCTGATGAATGGCAATATTCGCTTTTGGAGACATTCCGTTCTGTACAGCTCTGAATTAAGGGTCTTATCAGTGATGAAAACCTTGGTCTTCCTACCGTAGCTACAGATGCCTTGCAAAATCATGTATTTACGTGCAAATTTATCTGCAAACACAAACTTGAATTTGGCAGAAACATCTCCCCGAGCCGTAGCCAAGTAAAATTTTTGTCCCGGTAGCTGTTTGAAATCGGCCTTTACATAAGTTTCATCATCCATGAGGAGACAGCCATTGAATTTTGTCAACACCTGATCATACAGTTTTCTGGCTCAGATTCTGGCCACATTGTTCTGCTTTTGATCCCTATTTGGTTGTCTACAGGCACGGTATGACTAGAAGCCTTCCCGGAGACGAATCAGTTGCACGGTACTGGGTGCGGCGCGAACAAAGTCTTGGTGACTTTGTTCCGCAGTTGACGGTTGACAATACCCGCCCGATGCTTGCTTTGAGGCTTGCGATCCGTCGGCAAAGTTTCTCTGTACTTTTTCAAAACACGCCACACGATATTTCGGGTTAAACCCAACACTTTAGCAAGTTTTTGCCCAGACCACGACGGGTTTTCCAAATGATTGCGCACAATTATTTTTCTTCTTTCTTCTTCTGCTGATTTCTAGGATCTTCAAATAGTTCCAAATCCAATTCGGCCATATCGTCCATTACCGATGCGTACTCTAAAACTGCATTTTTTTTCAAAAATTAGTTGCTAGAATAATATAAGCAAAATCGCTTCACCTTAAAAGACCCCGATACAAGTATAGTATCTAGGGTTACCAATCCTATCCTATTTTCATCTCATCACCCTTCGATTCGTGCTAATCGAAAACAAAAGATTGACGCATAACCATCTGATTTCTAACGATTTATTTCTTGTTAATTTTATTTATTTTTATTTGTTGTTGAAACCAAGCAAACTCAATAACAGAAGGAATCGATTGTTTCATATAGCAAACCCACATTTCCGATCAGTATGAATAATAGATTATGAGATGAATAATTGAACAGTGTGCTGATTTGTGATAATAAACTATTTCAGCTTTTTAACTGAGTTTATATGATCAAATACAACATTTCAACTATTTGCAAATACTGTACTTAACCATTGATTACCATCTCCAAATAATAATGTTCATCGATAAGAACTATTGGAGAAATTTCAGAAGCACTTTTGGGCTGCATTACCACTGATCTGGCAACACTAGTGAGTTTCTTTTCAAAATGGTAAAGAACCAGACCAGCCCTGGGACCTGGTAGTTGAAGTTAAACTACCTCAAGGTTTTGCCAGTGCCCAGGGACTTCCAGTGTGTTTGTATATTATTGCATCATACTGCGTTTTACGTTCGGTCGTTGCTTCGGTGCTAGAATGGGTTTTATTATATTCCAATTAAGGTAGGTTGTGTCTGGTGTTTATGGATGTACAATAAGTATGTTAATATAGTATGCTACAACATCAACAAACTATTGGCACGCTTCAAGATGATGGATTGCAACCCGACCAAGACACCTTTGGAGAAGAGCCTGCATGTTTCTCAAGACAGCGAATCGACCAAGGATTGTATTGTTTATTTTTGTTTGACTTTACTTTGATTTCTGTAATGTCGTGTTGTCCGTTAGTAATGTTTAAAATTTTATTATTTATAAGAGCATCATTGGGCCAAATGAAAATTAATCTCATAAATAAATGTACTTTGGATGATGACAGATCGGACAAGATCTTGTTATATCCGTCAGAAGAACTTAATCCGTCTTTCTTTTTTAATATAGGGGCCAATTATAGAAATCGAGTCGACCGTCACTTTGCTCGACAGATCAATTTTGCTATTACAGATGTCGAGATCGACGAAATGTTGTCGAGTTTGTCGACTCAATCGGTAAGACGTGACTGATCTGTCACATTTTGTTAAGTTAGAATTTGTTTTATACGCGTTTTTTATCGGTTAGTGGTAATTGACTCAGCAAGGTAAGAAATATACTAAACCATTATTTGTTTGCAGGTGACTTAACAGAAAAAAAAATTAATTCTAGCAAAAAAATTCTATTCCCATTAAAAACAAAACAATTTACCGTTAGTTCAAATGGTTCATTGAACTGATTAAAATAAATGTGGACATCGCCAGAGGCATTTGTGGGGTGGAGCCAGCAAAACTAATGCTAAAAAGAAGTGGTAAGAAATTGACCAACAGCTCGATTGCACCTTGGGTCATTGGCTCTCAATGCCAATCGACTGCCACACGGAGACTCAGAACAACAGTAAATGTGATGAGCTTCTGCAATAAATCTTAGAACTCTGATTTTTTTTCTAAAGTACTTCTAAACGCATTATTTCAGTAAATTTGCACTTGGGATTAGGAAATCGACCCACGAGTTGAGTGGTTTATGAAATTAGTGCTAGATTTCTTGAAGTATAGAAAGAAAAATTGAGGACCAAACATCCTTGAAATTCAAGATCATACTTCCTAAAAGTTGAGGCGAGAACTTCCCTGAAAATTAGGAGAGGACTTCTCAGAGCTTCAGGAAGAAGTTTAGGGGATAGGACTACTTAAAAGTTTGAAACATTCCAGAGGTTTTGGTGTTTTTCCCAAAAAATCAAGATGGACTTCCCAAAAGTCCAGGAAAAAACATTCCCGAAGTTCAGGAGAAAACTTTCCAAAAATTCCGGAGAAGACTCTCCAGAAGTTCCGAACGAAATTTCCCAAAAGTTTAGTTGGAACAACTCATAAGTGCTAGAGAGCTTTCCTGAAGTTCAGAATCGAACAATCTACAAGTTCAGAATGAGGCTCTCTCGAAGTTCAGGAATTCCTAGAAGCTCAGGTAGATACTTCTAAGCTCAGGTAGATACTTACAAGAAAATCAGGAGTGACTGTAATTCCGTAGTGCTGTTCGTGCTGGTCATCCACCAATACATCCTAACACACCTCCACGCGCATATTTTCCCGATCGATTGCATATCTTTCGGGCGTTTTCTTATAACTGTGCTACTTAAACCGCCGGCTACAAGTATTAATCATGGCTTGCAAAAAGTGCCAGAAAACTGTGTCCGATTCGGAACAAATCCTGCTGGAGCTTCATAATCAGCTAAAAATGAACATGCATAACGTGTTTTGGTTGTGCGATCATTGCGCGGAACTATTTGCGAATGACCATTTTCGCAACATCGTCAGTGGCGACAACGTGCTCAGCCCTGCTTTACCAGAAGCAATCGATTCGATGAAAGCAGACATCGAAAAGCTGAATACAGCCGTTGCCACCTTAGCGGCTAAAGTTGACTCCAAACCTCCATCGGCTCCTACATTGTCTTGGCCTATACCCGAACGGCTCAACTCAGCACGTAGCACTCCGAAGCGACGTCGAACATCTATTAGCTCGAACGAGAAACCTATTCTCAGTGGCACGAAACCAGCAAGCGAATCAATTAAAATCGTTAACCAGAATGCCGATAAGGTGTGGTTGTATCTATCTGCGTTTCTGCCCAGTACAACGAACGACAAAGTGACTGCTTGTCATTAGAACCCGACGATACACCAAACTGATTTGTTGCCAAACTGATACCCAGAGGAAGAGATCCGTCTACTCTGAACTTTGTTTCTTTCAAAGTTGGTTTCAAAGTGGAACTTCGCGATTTAGCATTTTCCTGTGATTCCTGGCCCGAGAGTATCCGCTTCCGTGAGTTTGAGGATGGGCGTAGTATGAAAATTACGAAATTGACGAATGATGCCCCTATGGAGTGACGGCAACATCAAGTGGACAAGATTTTCCAGCAACCGAGACGCACCGTAGAAAGCCTGTTGGAAGCTCCCAATCGCCCCAACCCAGTCCCGCCTATCGCAGCCTCCGCTCACCACAGCCGTCTCGGTCCTGCGGTTGGTAGTGGAAAGGGAGTCTTCCACCATGCTTGCACAGGCAAGTATCTTTGTGATTCAAGTTTTTCGCTTTGTGATGAGTTCTCCCACACTCAGGTTATAATAAGCAGCCCAGTCCGAAATAATGCAAATCTCATGATTACTGCAAACCAGACGAGTGAAGCCATTCTTCATCCGGGACGCACAGTAGAAAGCATCATGGAAGACCCTTGTTCCTCTAGCTCAGTCGCGCCGATTCTAGCCAACGTACATCGATGCCGTCCCGGCCCTGAGCCTAGATGCGGATCGGGGGTCTTCCAACTTGCAATTCAAGGCAAGTACATACAGGAATGCGAACTTTCACTGCCTGATGCCGGTTCAAATTTCAGCGCTTTGGACGTCGCTGTCCGCGAAGAACTTCTACCACGCTCCCAACTTTTACTTTACTACCAAAATGTTGGCGGAATCAACAGCAGCGTGACTGAATACCAGTTGGCATGTAACGATGCATGCTATGATATCTACGCGTTTACTGAAACGTGGCTGAATGACAACACTTTATCATCGTTGTTGTTGTCATTGTTTGACGACTCATACGCAGTCTACCGCCAGGATCGGTCATCCGCTAACAGCAACAAGCAATTAGGTGGAGGTGTTCTTCTGGCAATCCGGTCCTGCTTCAAATCGCGTTTATTGAATCCCCCTGGAAGCTCAACAGTTGAACAACTGTGGGTAGCAATTACTAGTTTCGAAGTTACGTATTTCATCTGTGTTGTGTACATTCCACCGGACCGTGTACATGATGGCAACCTCATAGAGAAGCACTTAAGTTCACTTGATTGGATTGTTGCGCAAGTGGGCGCGAGAGACAACATCATCATTCTCGGCGATTTCAACATGCCTGAAATTTCTTGGATGAACGATTCCCGAGGCTTCCTTTTTCTGGATTTTGTCATTCTTCGATTCGACCAGCTTCAATTGACTTATTGGACGGTTATTGCACCGCAGGTCTAAAGCAGACGAGCAGCATCTTCAACCGTAACGGTCGCATGCTTGACCTTTGCTTTGTCAGCGAAGAGTTGGGCCTAGACTGCTCGGTCACTCATGCTCCAGAACCTCTCGTGAAAGTGTGCAGGCACCATTCCCCTTTATTGGTAACGATGAAGGTCAGCCTAGAGAAATGTTTTCGTGAAATTACTAAAAACGTATTTTACGACTTTGGCACTTTGACAATTTTGACGAAATGAACGTCTTCCTAGCTGGGAATGATTGGGATGAGATATTTAGCGATCTTGATGCAAATCTAGCGGCTTCGATTTTGTCTGCTATCCTGCTGTATGCCATCGAACAATTTGTGCCAAAGAAACGCTGCCAAGTACCTCCTAAACCTGCTTGGTCGAATGCGGAGCTAAGACAGCTGAAAAAATGAAACGCTCCGCACTCAGGAAGCACAGCAAATACCGCACGGATCTAACTAGATCTGTCTACGCTCGAGCAAACAATGAGTACAAAGAACTGAACGACCATTTGTACAACGGTCATATTGACCAGCTTCAACGACGCCTCAAATCCAACCCTAAGCGCTACTGGCGTTATGTAAATGAGCAAAGGAAAGAATCTGGATTGCCTTCGAATACGACCAACGGCACTTTGGAAGCTGACTCAATCCCGGGAATCGCAGATCTTTTTCGCTCACAGTTCAGCAGTGATATTGTCGCCGCTGCTAATAACGTACCTCATCTCACTGCTTCCAGTCCACAGATGTCGGTCACTACCGCCATGGTTTCGGAACTATTCATACAGCATCTCCTTGGAACAACATGGTTTCATGCCCAAACGATCAACTACTACTAATTTAGTCACCTTTACGTCATTTCTCATACGTGAGATGGAAAAAGAACATCAAATAGACGCTATCGGTTCATGATCTCTCGGCAGCTTTTGACAAAATCAACCATGAGATTGCACTGGCGAAGTATGCTAGGATAGGTATCGATAATGGGTTGCTGATCTGGCTGCGCTCGTATTTGATTGGTCGGAACACGTCCGTGAAGATCGGTGACTTCATCTCAACACCATTTCCTGTCACATCCGGTGTCCCTCAAGGCAGCCACCTTTCCTATTTTTACTCTACGTGAACAGCTTGACATGCCTCAAACTGTCGTATGCTGACGACCACAAGCTCTACTTTGTGATAAAGAAGACCACAGATGCCATATTCTTACAGCAACAACTGGAAGTATTCAGATCCTGGTGCCACTTAAATCGAATGTCTTTGAATGTAGCCAAATGCTCAGTCATCTCTTTTGGCCGTGAACGCTCGCTTTTTCAGCATGCCTATTCGCTATTCGGTACCGAGCTGAAGCGTGAGACAACAGTAAAGGACTTAGGAGTAATGCTAGACTCCAAGCTGTCATTTAAGGATCATGTTTCGTACATTGTTTCCAAAGCCTCCTCCCAGTTGGGCTTTATGTTAGGTCAAGTAGGGAATGGGAAGGAACGTGTTGACATGATACTCGCTTTGAAAGAAGCCGAGAAATCTTCTGCACTTCCACGAGAAATCACTGGGATGTTGGATAGTTGGGGAAAGGTTAGCAGCAGGGTTCGTTTTGGTTAACGATACGCTGAAAGTATGTAGCACTATCCTTCAAAAGCAATGGACCGCTCCAATGTGACTGAAAGGGACAAGCATAACGAAAAACAAAACAAAACAAAATAGACAAAATAAAATAAAACAGGATATTAGATATTGTCTTCAAAATATGGTAGAAATAAATTATTTGTTGCTTTGCAAACCAGCTCTCCTCGATGTACTAGATGGCCAAGTCCTGCTGGACCCGCAGCTGCAGCCGTCGGCGCTCGTCAACATCAACCCGGCCGTCGCCGACGTGTCGGAAACCTTCCGGTAGTAACATGATATATGTGTCTAATACACTCTCCTTGCACCGATTAATTTACAAACTAAGCTTGCACACCGAATCAAAATTCTATTGGCACGGTTGTGGTATTTTCCTCTAAAATCGAGTTCTAGATATTGACACTTGGTTGCAGGAAACAGAATCAATAAGAAAAATAAACTCGCTTATGACCTCTAACTTTACACGGTTGCTAAACAATACACACACCGTTCATATCGTACAATGAAATAGGACACAAACTCATGTAGGAATTACATTTCCTTGGTTTCCATCTCACCTCTTTTGAGTGATTTTATCGATAAAAAAAAAACTTCCCTGAAGTTTAGCAGAGAAGTATAAAAAAAAAATCAAGAAGTTTATCAATACATTAAAAAAGTTTCGAGAATTCGTTCAAAGTTCAGCGAATCCTCTGAAAATTTAAAAAAAAATCCTGACGAAAAAGATTGAATGCTTTACCAGGTCAGAAAATTTCGAGGTAAAATCGTTGAAGTGAGATCGATCACTACATATCTATACAGCAACCATTGAATGTTAAATATTGACACAAATAATGTGAATAATTGTCGAAATAGAGACCCACACTTGCCCAATTAATAAATAAAAACTTCCTCGAAAAATACAAAAAATCAAAAATTAGGCACACGGACCAAAAGAGGTATTACGAAAAACAAAACCAGAACAAAAAAAAAAAAAACAAAAAAAAAAAAAAAAAAAAAAATACAACACAAAAAAAAAAAAAAAAAAAAAAAAAAAACAAGAAATAAAGAAAAAAATATAAAATAAAAAAAAATTAAAAAAATACAAATTACATGAGGCCGTTGCCGGCCGTCGCCAGTCGGCGCGGTGCGCAGGGTGGCCACACAATCTTAATTTAAAAATTCCCGCATTTTTCCCGATTTTTTCCCGCATTTTTGCTTTATTTTGCTGACTGAGAAAATAAGTTAATATAAATTGGATTAAAAGATATTTTTGAAGTTTCTGAGGAAATTGTTCAATATGAAATTCTGACTTGTTTCATTCAGGCAAAATGACGGATAGCAGCCGCAAATCGGGCTTCTTGAGTATTGCGTAACCTGCTTTGGTCTCACATTTTGCAAACGAGAACAGAGATCGATCTATATAAGCCATTAGCTAGAAGCATAAACATCGAAGAAAAATAGTAAAGTATTCGAGGTTTTCGAGTACAAAATGATGCACGTGCGTCGCGTGCATATTGTATCAAGGACTTCATGATTCCAACGTCGTTGACAGTTCGTTGACAATTCTCTGAGCTACCAAACTTTTTTTTAGTTTGGTTCACCACCAGACACTTTTCATTTATTGAAAATCCTCGCTCCATCATCGCATTTGTGACAGGATGAGCACCTTTTTAACCAATGTTATCAAACGCCGTTTTTTTTTTTCTCTGGATTCCGGCAAGCAACGTCTTTGAAGGCGGCATTGAGCACAGATGCCCAAATTCTTCTTTCACTTTGTGATCAACTGCAGCGCTTAGATAGTCTTTATATACGAACGTTTCCAGACACAGCTCCAATCGCTTTTTAGCTATATCCGTGAAGTGAGTTATAACATCAGGGTTCAAAAAACCACAGTAAAAAGATCTTTGTCGGAAATTTCTGCAAATTCTCTCGCCTTCTTGATTGCTGATTTAGAGGCAAACCCGATTTCCACATTAAGGGCTGACAGAAGATTGCTCTCCGTCAATTCTATTTCAAACCGATTTTGCGTTGGCTGTCAAACGCTCGGGTTTGATATTTTTTCCATAGAAAAGAAACGGAGCTATAATAAATTAGGTCTGGTATTCCCTGAGAAACGACTCGACCATTGCTGCAGACTTGATGACAAAATTCAGCTTTGTTACCAGCATCTTATGGTCTACCGCATAATCCACAACAACGAACACCTATAATCGGAATACCGACGAAAAGCTCCGTTTGAAATTCTTTTGACTTAAAGGTGACGACACAGTAGATTTCTGTCCACTGCAGTGACCAATATTTGAAAAATTTGCACTAAAATTTCAAGAAGACAATCTTTGCACTAAAATTTACAGTAATGCATACAATGGCGATGCTTCAGTCATAAGGATCACCCAAGGAGTTCCAATCAAGTAAAATAAAAACAAAAGTAAGTCATGTGCGTAACCTCACCTGTCACAGCCGCCGTTTAGTCAGATCTTCTAAGCGGTACGTTTTTGAAACAGCCTGAACAAAGCCAGCAGAAAATGAGCCAGCCACGATGTCTTACACACTAGACGAATAAGTTTCATAACTTCGGCACTTCGATTTTCAATACATACCACATGTGTGGCACACTGAGGAACACTTTTGACAGTTGAGCTTATAGAAATAAAAAAAAAACAGCAACCTTGCCAATATGCATTGCCTAGTTGCCAGGCTCAGCAGAAAATAACAATTTGGGCAACACATCGGCACCATCGGCACATTACGGAAACTTCCAGAACATTGCAATGCTTGTACACACTCAAAAAAAAAATAGCACTGGAGAACAGTGTGCTGAGCGATCCACCCCTTGGGTTCTTTCCATATGACAGAAATTCCCGATGGATTTAGAAATTCCCGACTTTTTCCCGCATATTTCTCGATGATTTTGGATTCCCGCATTTTTCCCGAATTTCCCGAGTGTGTGGCCGGCCACCCTGTAATGCGCAATATCGCTCGACTCGACAGTGACAAGTGTCTAGTCGAGTTGCTCGACTCGACTTCTATAGTTCACTCCATAATTTGATATTTCCTGACCCTGTTATACGCGTTTAGCCAAGTCGGTAAAGGCGCAGCTATAAAGCAAAACTATACGGGAGGCGGCTGGGTTCGGTTCCTGGTCTGGTCTAGGGATTTTTCGAAAACGGAAAATTTCTCCCTCCGCATAGAACTACTAATGCAGAAATTGTACCGGCAGCGACAAGCTCTAAATTAATTATTGGAAGTTCATTTACAACAGTAAGTTGAGAGCAATCAGTAAGCAAGTTGTGGTAAGAAATAAGCTTGAAATGCAAAGAAAGAAGAAGAAGAGGGAGAAGATAATCGCTATCCTTAAGCATGATAATTTAAATTCCGACTGTTCGACATTGTCATTGATCGGAAGTATTTCGTGTTCGTTTTATAAATAGAACAAATAAACTCATTGCGAAGAATCCACTTCTGCAAATACGCATAATATACAGGGGAACCCTGACATCGACGTGACGAATCCGCGTAGGTTATCGCTCGCGCAAACATCGCCGGTCGCGATAAGCGTAGTTAAGCTTTCGATTCCTACAAAGTGAGCATTCTTTTTGTTACAGCCTGAATAAAAATAAATGCTCAAATGCAACGACATAAGCTGGAACAGTTCTCGATGAATAAGGGGCTATTCATAAACCACGTAGACTTTTCTGGGGGGAGGGGGGGGTTTGACCAAAGTCTACGCTCCATACAAAATTTCCAAAAATTGTATGGAGAAAAGTCTACGAGGGGGGAGGGGGGGTCTGAGATTTTCAAAAACGAGTCTACGTGGTTTATGAACAGGCCCTAAGGTAATTAAATTGTGTAAAGCTCAAACCGCAAGGTCATATACAATTACTAAATAAAGCAGTGTATAAATGTTTCACGATTATTTTTTTTATAATTCGAACGAACCTCCACAGTCACGGATGAATGTTTGCATATAGCGGGCTATTTACTTTCGGTCTCGTCCAGCTATAGAGTGGGAAGTGCTACAATGTGGTGCATCAGCTTTCTTCGCAATTACTTTCTTTTTACATGCTGTTAATTCACCGCAAAAAAAAATAACATTGACGTCGCGACGAAGAGCTAGACAACAATGAATAGGGTGGCGCTTCAACTGGCAATTCCAAAGGCTCAAGTATAAATTACGCTCGAATGAAAGGTTTGTCAAGCTCTAGAAGTGCCAGTAGCATTCTTCGTAGTCTTTGAAGTATAATATATCATATTTTATTGATTATTATTTACAATTAACCCTGTACATGTAACATGTGTAACATGTACACTGGTTTTATCAATATTACCCTCAAAAGGTCCTCGGCAACTTTCCATGCCTGTTTTAAAAAATAATCTGACAAAGCCAAGCATCGAGCGAAAGCCAGCGTAAATATTTCCCTTCGTTCAGTGCCAGTCCGTGCCGCAACGACGCACAAAACTGCCTGCATTGCATTCCAAGAACAACGACTGGCGACGAAAGCTGCTCTCGCCAACACTAACTTAATTAATAAATCAGGAACAGTGTAGTAGGGCAAATGAAAATGACCCCGTGACAGATGATGAAAACATAAACTTGCTGTCTTCATCTTTGTTCGATTTCATTGGTAAGGTTTCACCTCCGTTTCTGTTTCCAAATATTATTACTCATCGTTAGCAAAAACCGGAGATAAGACGTTGTTTCATGACTTTGACTCACCTATGTCGGAGGCCAGAGAATTTGAATTCCCTAATATTCCCATCCTTCGATCAAACTGCTACTTCCGGATACAGCAAACGGAACTCTCAAGGACGATCCTTTCTTCCACAAAACGACTAGGAACACACACACAGTAAAGGTAGTAATCTTCGATGAACTATTTTTTTCTGACAGGTTCTTGTTTTCTTCGTTGCCGATGAGTGCACTTCAGCTACACCTCCCACAGACCCCCAAAACACTTCACTCCGTTCAGCATACGCACGAGCGACGAGAAAGCAAAATAATCGTACCGACGACTTTGTACCCCTCTCTCGTTGCCCCTGTTCGACGCGATGACGATGGAGTAGTCCCAAGGGGAGAACCTTTGTTTTAGTGAAACCCGTTTTATCGCCCAACCAACAAGATCCACGTCCCACCGTTATCAGTTTCGGATACAACCGATCGCGAATTATCGATTTTGCACTACTTTATTACCTCAAAAAGGAAATTTTAACGCGAAAAGCCAAAATTTCCACCGTCTCCGACAGATTCTGATGGGTGCAGGTCTTTTTTTTTCTTTCTATGACGACGACAGCTCGCGAAGCGATGATGAATCAAATCAAAGACCACTCGATTCGAGCAGTTTGTTGACACCGTCATATTTTTTCGAGAGGCTTGCAGGGCTGAGCAAAAAGCGTGCAGCTGGTGTTGTTAAATTCAACAATCATCTCTGACGAGTGAATTTGATGAGCACTCGAAAAAAAAATCTAATAGATTCCCGCAAAACGAAATACTATTTGCTATGTAGTCAAAACTGTATTGCGAATGTAGGATTTATTATCACATTTTACGTTATTGTTATCAAATAGTTTAATCTCGTTTTCACCATATATCCTCTACATTAGCACATATTGTTAATGTATGCCATATTGTCGTTGAAAGGTGTTTTATTGTCTGCACTTAGGGCATCTTCAGCGGCGGTCTATTTTTAGATCAACTTTATACCTGATTTGCATCAGCGAAACATGAATAGAACTAGCTAAAATAGACCAACCTCGCGTTTCCCGCACCGGTGTTGTATTTCTCATTGTTAAACCCGCCAACTACTGTCATCCTGTCGATCATTCAACATCAGAGATGAGCAGTTTTTTTTCAAAGGTTGGGGATTTTTCAACAAACTTTTGGCGATTGTTTGGTTTGACAAATTATTGTTTAATGCCGGTGGTGGGTGGTTGGATGACGAGAAGGATTATTTTTTTTTTTTTTTGGAGGGGGGGGGGGGGGTGAATTATTTTTTTTTTTTAATGTTGAGCGTGCACTGTTGTCACTGCTCCACATCAGCGCACCCCTCGGTGTGCGCAGTGATAGAATCCATCTACCCGAAAGCAGAATGCACCTCTGCGTGCCCTAGCGACGGCGAGTGTTTACCGTTATTTTTTTTTTTCACCATTCGAAAGTTTGTTATCATCGCGTCCAAACGTGTATTTTTCTCTATCGTAAATAAACGTTGTTAATCGTAGTTTTCTCGCGTGTTATTATTTCACATTTTCTATCCCGATTCCCGTACGCTGTTCCTCTGCTGCTGTTTATTTTCCTGCGCCATCAGGTTATGGGCCCAGGTTTGGAACGGGACAGAAAGTGCGAAAAGTGTTCCGGCCAAGAGAGTCGAAGTGGTTGCGTCAGCCAAGTGTTTTTTCCGCTCCATGTGAACTGTATGTGATTGGAGCGAGGTTAACCGCGAAAAGAACAAAGAAAAAGTGTTTTGAAAGTGGACGCTTAAAGAAAACAAACAATGAGTGATGCCAAGTTCCTAATCCCAAAACTAAATGGGACAAATTGGCAAACGTGGTGTGTGCGAGTGGAAATGCTGCTTTGTCGGGAAGACTTGTGGCGTGCCATCGAGGAAGACCCCCCAGAGGAGGATGAAGTGGATGACGGTGAATTCGCCGAATGGAAAGCCGCCGATCGGAAGGCGCGAGCCACGCTGGTGCTCTTGTTGGAGGACAGCCAGCTGGCACTGGTGAAAGGAAAAACCACCGCAAAAGGAGTATTCAACGCGCTCCGAAGCTACCACCAGAAAACATCCCGATCCGTGCGTGTAAGCTTGCTCAAAAAGCTCTGCACGACCAATCTCCCGGAAAACGGTGACCTTGAGCAGCATTTGATGTCGATTGACGAAACGTTTGATCGCCTCACTGCTGCTGGAACGGACCTGGATAAGGACACGCAAATATGCATGCTGCTCCGCAGTTTGCCCCCGTCGTTTGACAGCATCGTCTCTGCACTCGATTCACGGTCGGATGACGACATCTCCCTGGACGTAGTGAAAGCGAAGCTGATGGATGAATACCATCGTCGGCTCGAGCGAGGGGATGTCAAGGTAAAATCGGAAAAAGCGATGCGGTCAACGGAGAGTAAGTCGTACAGCGGTAAGGAGACTCGAGTGTGCCACCACTGCAAGAAGCCCGGTCATCTCCGCCGGAATTGCAGGAAGCTGCTTGCCACCAAGTCAGGAGGTGAAGGTAGTTCGAATAATGTGTCGAAAAACGAAGGGGCCAAAGCCGCCCACAGTGACAGTCGCAGCGTAGCATTCGTTGTCGGAGCAAAATGTTCATCTTGGGTCATCGATAGCGGGGCAAGTGCCCATATGACTAGTGACAAGGCGTTCTTTGAGGAGCTGCGAGAATTTCCCGGCGGCTGGATCACAGTGGCCGATGGCAAGAAAGTGCAAATACACGGTGAGGGTAGCGGAATGCTGATTGGTGTTGACGCCAATAATGAAACGGTCCGGATCACCATGGCGGACGTGAAATACGTGCCAGGGCTGTCCACCAGCCTGATATCCGTCAGCAAGCTAGCGCAGAAGCAGTTGACGGTAATGTTCGACGATACGAGTTGCCGAGTGATTGATGCTACTGGTGATGTCGTTGCCATGGGTGGTCGATGTGGCAGTTTGTACTATCTGCAGTGTGGTGAGTCGTCGTTGAAGGTAAACGAGGCACATCATTTGGTGAACTGCCAACATCAATGGCATCGTCGATTCGGCCACCGCGATTGGGCGGCCATCGAGCGCCTCAACAGAGAGGACCTGGCAAGCGGCGTAAAGGTGAGTGACTGCAACTTAAAATTAGTATGCGAGTGTTGCTTGGAGGGCAAATCCGCCCGTGCTCCGTTTCCTCCGGTAACCGACCGGAAGTCATCTGCCACGTTGGACATCGTGCACACAGACTTGTGTGGCCCGATGAAGCACACGACGCCGAGCGGCAATCGGTACGTGATGCACATCGTGGACGACTACAGCAGATTTACCGTCACGTATCTGCTGCGAAACAAGAGCGAAGCTGCGAACAATTTAAAGGTTTATGTTCGCTGGACCGCGAATATTTTTGGCCGCAAGCCGAAGGTGATTCGGTCGGACGGTGGCGGTGAATTCGACAACGGAGAACTTCGCCGGTTTTACAAAGAGAATGGTATCACACCGCAATTCACCACACCGTATTCGCCCCAGCAGAATGGAGTTGCCGAACGGAAGAATCGTTCTATTACCGAAATGGCCACGTGCATGCTGCTGGACGCCGGACTCGACAAGCGTTATTGGGGTGAAGCTGTGTTGACAGCGACATACCTGCAGAATCGATTACCCTCCAGGTCTGTACCCAAGACTCCGCACGAGCTATGGTGGGGACGCAAGCCGGACTTAAGTCATCTGAAGGTGTTTGGTTCTCACGCCTACGTGCATGTTCCGGATGTTAAGCGCAGCAAGATGGATGGAAAAGCTACAAAGCTAGTGTTCGTAGGGTATTCGCTCGAACACAAGGGCTACCGTTTTTTAGACCCTGAAACGGACTTGATCACCATAAGCCGGGACGCCAAGTTCCTGGAGCTCGGTAATGGTTCATGTTCCGACGAAATACCGATTGTTGCATCGGATCCCAGCAAGCGACAGGCAGCGGATAGCAAGAAACAGCAGGTACCCTTCGAGGAGAAGGAGGTTGAGGAACGTCTGGTGACTGACAATTCGAGTGCCAACGATTCTTTTGAGTCAGCGAATCAGGAGAACGGCACTGCTGAGGACGTCCGACGATCCAGTCGGGAAACGCGTGGGAAGGTTCCGCGACGTTTTGATGATTTCGTACTGGACTACGACGTTGGGATGGCTGCTTGCACCATGGAAGAACCGTCAACTTTCCATGAAGCTGTGGAGAGCCCGCATTGGCAACAGGCAATGGACGACGAAATGGAATCACACAAGCACTGCGGAACCTGGGATCTCGTCCAGCTACCGCCTGGCAGGAAAATTGTGGGTTCGAAGTGGGTGTATCGCCTGAAGAGGAACGAGCATGGCGAGATTGTAAAGCACAAGGCTAGAATCGTGGCCCAGGGGTTCTCCCAACGCCCTGGCATCGATTTTGAGC